>JAAGNO010027487.1:0-20434 GCA_033439905.1 Ceryle rudis
GCTGCCCGGTGCGGCGGGCCCCGCTGCCCGGCTGTCAGCTTGCTGCTCGGAGCCCTGCTCTGCGGAGGTAAGCGGGGAGGCACTTGTCGGCGGGCGCTGGCGGGGCTGCGGCGGGGGGAAGCCGGACGGTGCTCTGCTGGGGCGAGGAGCGCAGTCACCAGTTGATCGCGTACAGGCTGCCTGGGCTGGTTCGCAGTTACTCAGGCGGCGACTTGAACTCCTTCAGAAGCAAGCGTCTTTTTTTTTCACAGTAGCGGCGTGTGAACTCAATTGCTCCTTCCTCCTTCTTTCCACTTTGCATTTTCCCTTAAAACCTGCCTCTGTTTCTCTCTCTTAAAATGTTGCTCCCCCCCCCCCATTTTTTTCTCTCTTGTTTATTTAAATGGTAGAAAACCTTGTAAGCTTGCGTTTGACTGAAAAGAGACAGGGAAAGTTTCCTTTCTTTCTGCCTCAACGATGATGATATTTACAAATACATCTAAATTATTACGTTGTGTTAAAGGGAACCCCTCCGTGGGAGAGGAGGAGGTGTCCCAGTCCCAACTGGGAACGGAATATGGGGAGCAGTGAAAGCTACAATGACAGTGTGTGTTTAGGAATAGCCGGAGTTGTGCGGTGGTAGCTGTAGAGGCTGGGTAGAAGCCCTGTTACCTGGACTGGACAAGATGTTTGTTATCTTGATTAAAGGGACAACCGAGGAACAGGTTTGTCTTAGCACGGAGGTCATTTCAATGATCTGCTGTTTTTTCTCGTCGCTGAACTTCTGTGATCACAGAGTCCCTTTGACAAAGGCAAATCTTCTTTGAAGTGATTCGGGGATGCAAATCGTGCATGATCCAAGCAGGGCTTTCTTTGCAGAGCAGTAGATAACTGCCATAGCTCAACACTTCTTGTTTTCTTGCTCAGACCATGACAGTTGTGGGCATTTTCTAAACACATACCCTTCTCTTGCTTTGAGGGGGGATGGAAACTTGTTAAGCTCTCTGCAGTTCCTGCTGTTGTTGCCATCAGGTTATAAAAAATATATAAATTTTGCCTTTTATCCTGTTGGTATTAGTGGTGCTGTTTGACTGACATAAGAAGATTACTAGTAAAAGACTCTTCACTGTTCAGTTTGGTCCAGTCCTGCCAGCCTCTTCCAGGGTAGTTGATCGTAGAGGCAGCCATGAGATATACAGAAGGATCTTAAGACTGAAGCAAGAGCAGAATGAGTAGCAATTCATAAAGGGACTTTTCCCACCCTGATTGGTAGGGAAGAATAAACTACTTGGCAGAAAATTGCATGGCCATTCTTTGTAATATAGTCCATTCAAATTAATGGACATCGCAATGACTCAACATGGTCTGAAAGTGCTGATGTGAAGAATCTAAAATACAAGTTTCTGTTTTGATTTCTGCAGCGTGGAGGTGAGAATTATATTAGTCTTGTGGACACCTTCAGAGACTGCATGAGATTAAGATTTGTAAGTGGGTCTGGCATTTTTCTGGGGGAGCGTGTCTCTTCTGCCATACAGCTCTGGCAGTCACAAATACATCAGCTCAGTAAGTGTTTGCATTATACTCAATATATTGAGTTAGGCACTTATATATTGGTGCTTTGCTTATGAAAATGTTTTTGTAGGTTATGCTCTTTTTTAAAGGTAGGAGAAAGTGCTACAGTGAGAGGTTATAAACAGCCCAACCTCATTAAGCTGTTTCTCTCTGCTGGAACCTGGGTTGGCATTGACTCAGCCATGCTGTAAAAAAGTCAGTAGTGGTGCCACAGCCACTGCTAACAGCAGCTGCTGGGGTTTTCTGGACTATGCGCTTTGAGAATAAAAGAGAAAATATTACTTACCTTCAGGGAAGAAAAGCAGAGTGTCTGAGTTGGAAATTGGCCTCTCAGCATTGCTGGGCATGGTATGATTCAGAAAAAAGCTGGTTAATTAAACTTATTAAATAAGGTGTTTGTATGGTTTCGTTGTGAGGCCTTAACAAGCGTTTCATTTGTGCTCCCCTTGTGTATTTGCACTCCTTTTGTTGGCGTGTTAAGATAGTGATTGTTCTTGAGAGCTAAAGTCCAACTAAATGAAAGTCACTTTATAGCTTGCAAGCGAAAATGTTTGTAAATGTGCTGAGAAACTTACTATTATGGACAAGTTGTCATTTGCTATTTAAAGAGCTATATTTACTTCTCTGAACTCATTAGCATCTCCTATCAGGCCTGAATATCTAAGAAAATTCTCCTGAAATGTTGCCTTAGGCTTCAGTGTGCCATTATGCTGTAGTTATTATCTGGCCAATGATGTTAATTCATTCCATCTCCAGAAAGAAGCCTGGCATTTAATTTAAGCCATGCCTCTAGTCAGACCAGGACGTATAAAAAGTCAGTGTGCAAGAGTGCTCTTGCGTTTAGGTACGAGCACGTACTTTACATACCATTACTGGATGCCTGTTCCCTAGGTGGAGGGTATGTGTGTGAAATCATATTTACATAAGTAAATCCCAGGTGTATACTCATTTCAGGAAATGACCTCTTTTCAGCAAAGTGCTAATGCATGGGCTTAAATGTCTTCATAGCCAATAGGAGGTATTCATGAGCTTGAAGGAAGACTTTTAAAAAATTATTTATTTTTAAATTGTTTTCTTGAATTACAGCATAAATGCAAACATAAGTGTGCAGATTTACTTTATTGTATAATGCATAGATAACTGGGAATCCTCAGTTTCCTATTAGTTGTGAACTAGAACAAGAATCATAAACATGGAAATACAGAATCTAGTAAGTCCTAAAAAGGAACTTAAGGATGCACAGCTAGAGGATTGATTCATTGGCACAACAGCTACATATGTATAGGAAAGTATTGAACATGAGCAGATGTTAGTTGCATGGAGTTACTGGAATTTTAGGTCTTTAAGTAGTGCTTGAACAGAAATGGAAATGCAGTTATGCTTCCACAGGTTGGTACACACCTGCTTCAGTTCTCTTCATACCATAATCTTGTGGTAAGTCCTTGGTTTTCTTACACTGACGTGGAAACTGGTTGAGGCTCTTTATTTTGAGTATTTTTTTTGTTCCCATTTAAAACTCTTCAAGCAGTGAGGGGTTTTTTTTATATCTTATTTGGAGGTTCGGTAGCATGACATACCCTAGTGCTATGGAAAACTTCCTAAATTTTGTTTTTTCCCGATTTCATAGCTTTAGTGCTAGCTAAGACCACAGCAGGGACTTGCACCATGTTAAGTTATAACTGCGTGGAGTTTTAAGTGTCTAATCTCTCCTTTGATATGACACTTTCAAAATGGAGATAGTGCTGTTAACATTCTAAGCTGTTAATATTCTAATTTACTTAGTTTTTATCTTTGGTAGTAGATCTTAATTATTAGACACTGTACTTACCTAGTAAAATACCCATCAGTTGTATTATAAATGTCTGTTCAAGAACGCTTCTAAATGCATGACTGTGATATAAAATGTCATACTAGTGATTATTTTTCTAATGCATAAATATGCGACTAGCTCTTGGCTTGGGGAGCTAAGTATTTGCACGAAATACTAAATGGCACACTGTTATGTTTTCTGAAATGGCTAAATATTAGTAAGTATTGACAAACTTATGTTCATGGAGATGAAAAGATGGGGACTACATTGAGAATTAGGATTTAGTTTTTCTTTTTAAATTCTACTGGCAAAATAGTAGTTCAGCATCGCCGGAAAAGTGACTTCTAAGTCTAGCTAGAAATTATAAATAAAAACAAATTTGCTACAAGTGTTGGTATACAAACTTTCGTGGGTGGAGTTTTCAAGGAAATGCTACTCTGCGGTAAGTTTCTTTGAGCTGTTCTTAATGTACCTGTTGTTAGGGTCCTGCCTCATTAAGGCTGTTAGTCAAGAGATGAATAAGTAAATGAAAGTTTGAAGTCTTCATGGTATGATCACACATTGAAGAGGTGTCAGAGATTTGTTGTGCTGTATCCCAGTTTTCTCCAAGGCTTTGGTAAACCCTTTGCTTTATTCATATGCTGCATGCAGGTTTGTGCTGCCACACCGAGATGTTGGCACTAGTTCACATCTGACAGTCTCCAGTAGATGTGGCCTAGCTATTTTGAGAGAGTCAAAAAGCATATTATGATAAAAGGTACAAAAGTAAAACGGCCACAAGTTGAGAAAACTTAAGTGTGTAAAGGCAGTAATTGAAAATCTAATATGGATATTAAAGAGCTAAACTGAGGATGTAAGAGAAAGCAGACACATTGTGGGTGACAATACATGTCCATCAGTTTAAAGGAGACATTAACTGTATGCTAGATAGATTTGATGCTAAAGAGGAAAGTGGATTTGGTGAAAGGAAAGCTGTGTAGCAGGAATCAGGTCTTGCCTCTACTGTCAGGAATACCACTGTCTTGCTGTTTTCATCAGTTGCTTCCTTCTTTGTCTCTCTGTCCCTCCTCTGTTGTGATTGTCATTTTGTTGGTGAAAGACTTGCTCCTGGTTTGGTCACTTTGTCCAGTGGGACCTTTTTATTTGCTCAGTATCTAAACACTACAGTGATATAAAATACAGGTAATATTTTGTCCTTAAGGTGTTTGGTTGAAATTTGAGTGCTCCATCCTTCATAGCAATAAGCAGTAACTTTCTGGCCAGAAAACTTGCTTTTGTCTAGTTGAAACTCATGTCCTGACTTGCTCTTAAAGGCCTGAGTCCTTTATATTTTATTCAGTCTTCCTTACAGACTCAGTACCCTAGCAAAACAGTTTCACAGTGTTCAGCTCTTCAAGCAGTTGTACTGTTTTGTGTTCTGTGGACTGGCTCAGGCTCTAGTGACAGATGTGACCCCTTTGAAACAGGGACGGACAAATGGCGCATTGAAAGTTCATAGCTTCTGCAGTCTCCTCACTGAGAGGTATCTGGTAAAAGCCTGCGGATGCATCTAGCTTTGGAAATAATTTCAGTCCAGTAGTGCCTGTGTCTGTTTTAGTTAGCAAATGGAAATACTCTCTCTTTATCTATTTGTTCACATTTTTTTGGGGTCAATACACAGCCTCAGGTCACCATTTTTCTTTTCAGCTGTATCTAGTGAAATGACCCTGTGAGTCTACTCTTCTATTTTCTTTGCTATTCTAAAGCATATTAATCTGTTGAGCTGGAATTCTATAAACAAAGTGTCATCCCCATCACTAAAATTACAGGCATCTTTGCAGCACTGGTCAATTAGGCAAACTTTTCTTTAGGGAAGTACATTTTGACTAAGTGGTTCCTTGCCACTACGCTTAAGAAATGTGCTAATGTCTTATTGCATCACTGACGTCTTGGGTCAGTAACTTTGTGCTTGGAGACAACCTTTCCTGGCACTTCTTTTGCTCGAATAACACAGATCATACTAATCGTAGTTCCACTGTCATTATCAAAAGTGTTCTCTTACTACTGTACAGTTTTAGCAGCCTGGCAGATGTAAACAGCTAGAGAAGTCTCCTTAAGTTGCTGCTTCTTTTATTATATACTGCAGTAAGAATTTAATCTGATTTTGCCATCCGCTAGTGTCACAAGTATCATATGTTAAGGTCAAACACTTATTTTTGTCCATTGTTTCTTCTAACACAGTATTTTCCATTTTCTTCTACAGCTGTTGTAAAGTTTCTGTAATTTTGTAGGACATTACAAATATTTTTTTCATAAATACATTAATATCTGATGCTACCAGAATTTCTGTGTTTGGTGCTTTTAGTCATATGTTCCTCTCCAAGACCAGGAAATACAAACCTGCTGCAAGGGGAGACTGGAAGTTAATTGCTCTTTTCAATGCTACGAAACAAATGCTAAGTCCCAAAACAGTGGTTAGGAATTTGACATTTGTATGAAAACTCTGAAGTTAAATAAGACTGTAAAGTGTGGGGAAGCTTGTTTAATTAAGAAAGAAAGAGTTTGAAAAACGTTAATGCTTTTGGATGGGGGAAAAAAAAGACTTAATGGTCTCTTCAGCCCATCTAGAAAGTCAGTTTCTCTGTGCATGAAGAGGAAATCTTAAGTAAATAAAAGGAAAGCTGATATCCCATGATACTGCTGAACAGAGGGGCTGGGCCACTAGATTCTGCTCGTTAACTGCAACATGCAGTCATGGAGTATAGATGTTGAAATGTATCCACCAATACATTTAATGTTGTATTACTTATGTAATCACTGTATTTTTCTGCTTGATAAATTTTTTCAATTGATAGAATTTACAAAACGAATTACTTTTTAAATTGAGCTTGCATCTAAAATTTACTTAGATAATTTAGTATCTTTTGTGACGTTAATTTTCACATAAAATGGTCATTTGGGCTTCTAGTAAATGTGGTCAAATACAAACAATAGCATGGATACTCTATAGAGCACATCATTAGTATTTTTCTATAATATTATTTTGATATTACAAAACTGAACCAGATCTTTCTAACTGCTCTGAAAAGACTTGTCATTCCAAATGACTTTTGAGAAGCATTTTAACTTTACATAACAATTTTTTTTTTTCTTCTAATTGAAAAACGAAAGTAGACTTCAAAATGTTAGTTCTGTCTGTGAAATTCCATTTTCAAACCAGCTTTCTTGCCTGAGGATGCAGTTCCTTACCAGCTTGAGCCAATGTAAATTGATGCTGCCAGGTTTCTGCCCTCTCCCAAACTGAGCAACCCTCTTTTTGTGCCAACTCTGGCATGCCTCTAATTCCTCTGTAAGCTGCTTCAGGGAGATAAAGCACATAAAACTTTTTTATTTTTTTAATTTTTTAAATAAAGGGTAAGTTGGTATCACCTTGGGATCGATTTACTGCTTGTATAAGCAAAAAAGCGGATGGGCCCAGTGGGGGAGGGGACAGCTTAAACAAGTTCAGTGCTGCAGCCAAGCACTTACAGTGATATGGCTTTAATTTGTCTGTGGGACACTATAGTAAAAAAAGAGATTGCTATGGGAGTTGCTTACATTCTATATGTAATGCAGGATATTAAACAGTGAGAGATTAGAGAATATGAGAGGCACTTGGTAAATGACACAGCTTTGATTTCTGTATTGGGTGTTATTTCTCATTTTGCTAATCCTGTATCATTTTGAGCAAATAAATGTGAGGCTTACATTCATGTATTGCCATTTCCTCATGTAGGTAGAATGCAATTTTTGATGCTTTAGATAAAACTCTTTTTCTGAACTCTAACCGAATACCATCACCACACCCCCCAACAGAAAAAAGCCCAGGCTCACAACTGTCTTGCACCGTTATTACAAAACAGGACTGGGAGACGTGCTTCTTAGTAGAATTACCATTAAAAGAGTTTGGGTTTAGTTTCTTGTAAATTCCCCAAGCAATAACTCTTTCAGCTAAAATATTCCATGCCAAGCATCTGCCTCAGATTGAATATTTTTTTTTTTTATTTTCCAGAACTTCAGTCAAGAGTTCAGTGGTTTAGAAGAACTGAGATAGTGGGATTGGGGCAAAACTGTTGATATTCATTTGTTTAAAAATAGTTACTGACCTCTTTGAGCAGCAAAGCATAAGAGCTGTGGGTAGAGACAGTGTCCATCCTTGTGCTCTGTATCTCCATCCCCTTCCATAGCTGCAGGGGAGATTTCTGGAAGAGGAAACTACCTAATTTGAATAAAAAAAGGACAAAGCTCGAGCTTAAGGTGAGGAGTGAAATGGGCAAAAGGAGAATGGTGCAGGAAAGTGTGGCCTGAATATTGGCAAGGACAGAAATCAGTTTGGTGACAAGTGGGAGGGAGAGTCAGTCTTGCAGGGTAAGAAGACTAGCTGGGGAAAAGTGACTGTGGAAGGTGGTGTGGAGGAAAAAGTGAGCATGAGAGTTTGCAGAAAGACAAGAACTTTGGGAGAGAAACACTGAGGAAAGATCAAGGTTGTGTAAGGGAACAACTCAGGAAGCTGGAACTAGAAATGGAGTGATGATGAACAGAAATATATTGGGGAGCATATATGGATTTTTGGACATGTGTTAATGGACAAAAGGATTCAGCCTTGAACAAAATGAGTAAAGAAGTGCATAGCTGCTGAAGTATGGTTTGTCAGAGCCTGGGATGCAGGATGCATTCCTGTAGTAGTGATGTGTTGCACATGGAGGAGAAATAGAGTTGGACAGATGGGGTGCAGGCTTGCTGTAATGTCTCCTGCTCCAGTACCCACTGTAACTAGGCAGAACCTTTCTGCTGCCATCAGTGGGTATGGAGTCAGGCCCAACTGTTTTCTTATTGAATTAATGTTTGTAATTCTTCTTGTCTGCAGCTGAATTACTCTGTCAGTCATTGTACAATGCCACTAGACTTGTATTGAGACAGTGAAACCTAAGTGATCGGTGGTCTGTATTTACTGGGCTGTTACATCATGTTTGTTGTACCCAGCATTTGCTTGGTTTGTGATGTGTATGTGCTGGTAGAGAAAGTAATTATACCTTATCCACCTTTATTCTTTTAAACATAATTCGTTTGGTGGGTTTTTTTCTTTTTAATTTCATATCTCTGTAGAAAGAGCCAGAATGTTTGTTTCTGATCTGTAGAATCAATTAACCTATCACTCTGCTGTCATGAAATAAGAGTAGTAAATACAACAGATAACTACTGTGGAGAAGGTAATACAGTATTGACTTCTCAGTACCTGTTAATTTTCACTGATCGGAACACTGGGGAAGAGGGCAATTGAATTTGGCTACCTCAGTGAGGGTGGATACCTGCTTGTGAATAGGATGAGCCTGAAAACTCAGGAAGGTTTCCATTTTGCAACAGATTTATGGAAAAACTAGTAGGGGAACAACTTGTATTACTCTTCTGTCATACTTCCTAGTAACTTTAGGTTGTCATTCCTCACATTTCTGCATTTATAATGATGAGTTTAATTTAGGTTTTCTTTCTTATCTGCTTTGCTCTCCTGGTGGGTACTCTGAAACTTGGTGTGTTTCATAGCTCAAGGTGTGCATTATTGAACTCTTTAGATGGAAAAGTTGCTTCTCTGTGTGTGTAGCTGTAATTTGGTATTTGGGTTTGAGTCATACAGTCTGTGGATAGCACAACTAGAAAAGGCTCCATGTTTTCTGGAGACAGCATCTGTGCTATAAAATGCTTGTTCAGTGAATTTCTATGTGACATGCTTTGGCATTAATAGCCAAAGGGAGCTGCACATGCCTAACGTAAGTGTAAAGCCTGTGCCTCTTGTAAAAGCGGATGTGACATTATATGAGTTGCGTGATTATTCTTGACTGGGTCTCTTGTGTCTGCCCTGGTATATCTTTGTTATATATCTTTGAATCTTAGTCTTTTAGATGACAGAGCTTACTATTAAAAAAATAATAAATGGTGTTTTATTTGTCAGAGTGACTTATTATATTTTCCATCTTTTATAAGTGTTCAAAAAGACAGTCTTTATGAGAGATTCTGTTGAGCTCCTACTGTTTGAGATGCCTTTGCACTTCTCTTGCTCATAAGCATCTCATTGACCATTTCAGAAGGAAATCTATTAAAAAAAAATCAGAAATAGGGAACTCTCTTCCTGTATATTTATGTTTAGCATGCCCTCTTGTTATCCCATCTCAACAAGAAAAAGGATTTTTTTTTTAATGGAAGAGCAAGAAATTGTATGTAGGGTTCCCTGTTTTCTTCTATTCTCTCTCCAGCTGTGTGTGCAAATGTGAATATTTAGGTAACCTCTCAGATTTAATTTGTTCATCTGTTAAAGGGGAATGACTCTAGCACTTGATTACCTTTTTGTTATCATAACGTGGGTAGAAAAATATTTTCTTCTTTGGGGTAAAATTGCAAGTTCTTTTTATAGTAATATCTGTAACTGATTAGATAGTAATATGAATTATTATGGCTTGAGTTTTACCCAGGGGAAAAAAACCCCACTCTGATACAAGATCAGTATGGCATGATGATACTCGGCAATTCACTGGAGGTGATCGTTAGTCATTTTCATACTGACTCTATAAGCTAATGTGTTGTACTTTGGAATGTCAGCAAGCTAGTAGAAGGAATTTTTCAATTGTGTGTCATAATGGGATTGGTATATTCTCTTTTTTCCTTTGGAGTGTCACAAGCAGTCTGGAGATGAAAGGAGGGTGCTGACTGGTCTTAAAAGACAAATGCAGGTCTGGAAACACGTGGAGTGCAATGTCCGTCTGGAAGGTCTTACTTTATTGCATTATACAGTTATTCAAAGAACCATAGATTCATTGCGTTGCCTTGACTACTTCACGAATTAAAGTTGTATATCACTATATTTCAGGCTCAAAGCTTCACAAGTCCTCAAAGCTTCAGGCTTCCATTGAACTTTAGGCTTGGTTTTGAAAATTCATTTAGAATTAAATTAGCTGTAGTGATGAAACTGTGGCACTTTAATAGGAATCATCAGATGACATTTAAACACAATCATGTAGTGCAGTAATGTCAGAACGGGTGTGAGGTAAAAATCATGCCTTTAGGCAGTATTGTTCAGAAAAGTCAGAAAATGCAAATAGTTTATTTGAATAGTACTTCTATTTATTTGGGGAGAGGAGAAGGATCCACTGTTGTCAGTAGCACAGATGTGTAAAGTTGGAGTTGAATCTACAGTTCTGGGTGCCTATAGAATTTTGGATCCTGATCTAGACCCTGAAACAGATCTCTTAAATTTGTATACTGATTCAAAATAACAGTGGTCCAAACCCACTTAAATTTAGGAATGTGCTGACCTTTTTTGTACTTTATGTTCTAACACTAAATGAGTAATTGCCAAGACACTGGCATAAGCTGTTAGTTAATCAAGTTCTGGCTCTTTTGTGATGAAGCAAACTCTGCTCCATGGGCACTTTGGCATGCGTTATGTATTGCAAGTGAAATCCTGGCTTTATATAGTTCATTGTCTTAGTTTTACTTTGTCCTGGTTTTCCATAGTCTTGCCATTCAGCAGGATTTCAACCTACATCTGTATCTTGCTCTGTATATATATCTAACGATTCATGGTTGCTAGTAAAGTGGCTTTGGTCTACCTCATTTTACCATTCAATTTCCCTTCCTATGAAGGGAAACAGATATGATAAAGATGACGTTTGTATTGATATTTACAGGCACAGAATAGTTTTGTATGACTTTTTTACAGCATTTATATATTCTTTTGCTGCAAGAATGGAGCAAGTTCAAGACTCCAGATACAATTTGGCACTGATAGACCCTGTCAGATTTGAAGTGATTTATTTTGGAAATATCACTTTTTCTGCTAATTAGTCTAGTTTGTAAGTGATAGGTGCAGTTCAAATAGCTCTATTTCAGGATGTTTAAAACAATTCATCTTAGTCCATGTCTTCATATAACTTGACGTACATTTAATCCAGATTATTTGTCTCTTACTAGTAGAGTACATATTTATGTTATGTATTTATATCCTTAGTTACTGCTCCTTTAGGGATGAAAACTAACAGAAGATGTAACCAGAACTTTCAGTTAGTCTGCCCAGTGTGTTGCAGTAGCCCTGCACAGTTTGTGGAGGCAGAGAGAGAAGCTCAGATGTTTTGGTGGAAGTTCTATCAGCACAGCAGTTGTTCATTTCATTTATGACTTTATCAAATAATGTTCATGTAGTGATTTCTGTCTTCTGTAATGCTGAGTACTCCTGAACATTAGTGTTCTTTCCATCTGATATACCTGAGTGATAGGAAATTGGGGGTTGGAAAGAAAGGACTATATTTTCATTAGTAGACTATAGAGTTTGGATGGTTTAGTTCCTGCTAGTGGTTGGGGCTTAAAACTAATTTCTTTTTGGACTGTCAGTATCATTGCTCCAGTTATTCCAGTTATTGTGATCTAAATAATAATCTTCAGTGTCTAAATAATAATGTTGATGTCTACTTTAGAGGGAAGCGATTTACTCTCTGGGTTTCAGTTGAAAGTGTTTGTCTGTATCTTTGACCATGGTGGGGACAACAATTTATCTACACATAGATGTTGATATTATAGCATCGGGAGTATGGATGAGATTAATTCAACCCATACAGACGTATTTTTCAAAAAGTACATTGGCCTATAGTTTCTGTTAAATGGTCAGCACTTTTTAGAAATCCATGCCATTTGCACAGATTCAAACTCTAGGTTTGCTAGGTATCTAGGTTAAGATCCTAAATTACTCTATGTTCCTATGATCGCAGAAGAGTAATAAATGCTTCCAAAGGGTGATTCAGATTAATGTGATGTTTTGAGTCCAAAACGGCCTTTATTCTTCCATCATTGAAGTCCACCTTAAGATGCCTCCATTATTTAGGATGACTATGGGCATGTGACTGAAGTTGGACATGCACAACAGGAAATCCCCCAAACTTGGAAGATGAAACACACCAGTTAGTATTTCTGTGCATTATGGACATAGCTGGAAAGCTTCTTTTTCTATTACCTGTGCTCTGTTTTGTGGTTTTGGTTATCCAAGGCTGTTACTCTAATATGTCATCCATCTTTCCACCCTCCTAGAAAGTGAGTTGTGGGTTGAACGCCTCAGATTTTCTAATTATTTTCTAATAATCTTTAAAAAAATGTACTTGGCTTAATATTGAAATCTAAATTCTATACTGACACAGCACAAAAGTAAATAGCACTCTGCGTAAGTACAGGGTGAATATGACCCCCCTCATACCTTGTAATTTTGAATTTGTCTCACCACATTTCAGATTTTAGCTCCTCTTAACTGAAAATGAAATCAAACAGTGTGAGCTTTTGGAAAACTGTTTTGAAGAAAGAGAAAATGCAAACCACATGGCATACTCACAATGTGAAGACTTAGTGAAGAAATCTTTCTTCATTGGAAAAATGAACTCTAGTGGGTTTACTAAGCAACATTTCAAAGGAGTTTGAGATGAAAGGTCTGCGGTCTAATTCATTGCATATGTGCTATTTCCTAATGGATCGGTGTTATACTGAAAAAAAAGTCAGGGAAGTGCAGTAAAATTATGGGGTTTTTTTTGGTCTGAATTGGTAGCTTAAAAAATGAGTTTAATCACAATTTTCTATCTAAAAAAAGAAGCAGATACCAGAAAATCACATATTTTAACTGTTCAACACTTTTCACTATGATACCCTTTTAAAATGGGACTTTCTCAAGCTGTAGCAGTTTTAGCTGAAGTTTTCCATGCTGCATATTTTGACTAATTTGGAAAAGTTTCTGTGAAGTGGTTCAGTTGTTTCTAAGAACAAAGCCTTTTAGAAATCTTGAGTTCTAGCCAGCTAGAATCATTTCCATGAGCGACACTAGGTGGGTTAAATCCTGTGATTTTCACTGTTAGAGGCAGAGATAGATGGTGTTTTTCTTAATCGTTCTTTGAAGCGATGATGATGATGTATGAATGCTAGTATTCATTTTTACTAAGATTCGATTCTGTAGACAACTCCAGACAAACACGTCCCTGCATTTAAAAAGGAAAAAAAAAAAAAAAAAGGCACATAAGTAAGGGGATAAAAAATACTTTTCAACTGTATAGCTTGGAATAATTTTACAAAAAATCTATTTAAAGGTGCCAGACTTTTAAGGCTGAAAATTTGGTTTAGTCTGTTCTTAATGCAGAATTGAAAGGGTGGCAGAGCATTATGCTGCAAATCTTGTCTCTGGGGAGCACACTGCATCTCAGATACCAGAACTGCATATGGATTTTCTTGGGTGTGTTCCTCTTTAACTGTCATAAACCATCATGGGCCCAGTTTCCAGGGCAAAAGCTGCAGAGCCACAGAGACTCTCGCATGCTCTCAGGATGCCTCTTTCCTCTATTCTGTTTCAAGCAGAAAAGGAGGAGGAAGCAATCTCAGGGCATGACAAGGGTTAAGGAACAGGTGGTTATCTACGGCACTGCTGTCTCATTTCGTACCCAGGATGGATAGCTTCCTGGGAAAAAATCCCAGTTTTTGTACTGAAGGAGGTTATTGTCTGTGGACTTCTGTTTCATTTGTTATAGAGCTGGAAGGTGTGTAGATGTAACAGGCTCAGCGTGGGTTTAACCTCTGAATCTACACAGAGAGGAAATTTGGCATTTTTGAGTATAAACAGCCTCTGTGGCTGTTGCTGTTTTGCATACCCTGTGCTGGGGACAACATCCTAGAACATATTTTCCATAGCCCTTCAAAGACCACCAGATCATTCTCATGATCCAGATGCAAACTACAGAAGGAAGATAGGCAGAGAATATCTGGTTCTAAGCATCTTATGTTACCTCTCAGAGGCTTCCCGTGGCATTCAGGACTCCATTTTCTGCATCCCTCCTTTATCTTTACTTGTTGTATCCAGACATACTGGATACATTGGCAGGTTAATTTGTGTCTCATTGGAGGAGCAAAGATTGTAGAAAGATAAAAAGGAGTTTAGTAACACTCTGGGCATTTATATTCTGGTTTTGTTCCTGCCACAGAGTTAGTGTTATGCTTGGAAAAAAGACAAATTTTTGTTTTTATTTTTTTTATGGCTGTCCATAACGTAAGCAAGAGATTTGCTCAGAACTGTATTCTCCAGAAAATCAGGCCACGGGTTTTCTAAATCAGGCATCTGTTTTAGCAGATGATTCTGAGAGTATAGTTACTAATTTTGCTGTGCTGCAGTTCACCCTTTTAAAATGATAGAAAATTCTGTTCCAGGAATGTGTTGTGTAAGTAAATATATTAATATTTCTGAAGTGTTCTGTATAGTGCCATGATAAGCTGCATAAAAAGTTTACCAGAATTTAATAATTCAGTGAAACACTTAAATATTCTGTCTTGAATTAACGCATAGGGTTATACATAGTGGTACAGAAATGGTGAGCAGCTGTCCATTCTGTCAGCCTTAGGCAGAAGTTCTCTGGAAGAAATAATATGTCATTAAAGGCTGTATCTTAATGCATATGTATGTGGGGATGAATTAACTTTAAGTCTGGATTTCCTTATTACTTTTTTAGTGCTTTCCTTGGCAAACTTAACATTCTTTTTTTTTTGTGAAGGAACCTTCTGGCTCATTGTAGGCTATTCCTGCTGCTTTTAATATCCTTTGAGATTGATTCATGAAGTGCCAACATCTTGAGTTGTGGAAAAGGAGTAAGAATCCTAAAGAAATACCCTGGATACATGGGAATGGATTTAAACTCAACTCTTATTGTGCCACTTTGATCTGAAAGAGACATCTTGTAATTCAAAGAACCTTTACTGTTAATTGAGGCCATTAATTCAATCAGTTCAATTTTGATTAAAAACTGATAGCATTAGCAAAGTTTATAAAGACAGCATCTGGATCGGGTTTATTGGAATGATATTTTAGGGAACTAGGAGAGGTTTCTCAGGTAACTTTTGAACATGTCTGTATGTGGTAACTACTTAAGAGAAAAAATTCTCTGTGGGTAGATGAGCTCAAGAACATTTTTATATTACTTACATTCAAGTGATTAATGTTCTGATGTAGGATAGGTCAGTGTATATTTCCATTTCACTAGATGATAATTGTTCAAGGGAGAATGAAGTTGTGAGGAAGCAAAAGAAAATGGAAATATGAAGGGTTTGGTGGAAGGATGTTACAATACCTGGCACACCTGTAGGGGATGGTGGTGGACCCACAATGTAGCCAGCTTGGAACAGTGCATGTTTTGAAAATTTGACAACCATAGAGGTCATGGGAAGAAGGACCTGCGACTTTTTGGCTTCTTTTCATTAGGTCTTTGAACAAGAGTTCAGGGAAAAAAGAAAATTCAAGTATTTTTTCTTTATAAACTAGTCAAGTGGCCACATTTATGACTTCCTCTATGTACTCTGTGTTGTTTCAAAGTATCTCTATTTAGGAACACTTTTATAAGATGGCTTTCAGAAGCATTCTGGCGAGATAGAACAGCAGAAACTGAACACAAATAAATGATAAAACATTTTGTCTCTTACCTGTGTAACTTTACTGGCCAGCAAGAAAAAGAATAATGGCTTCTCGTGTGCGTAGCCTGAGAAGCTAGGATTGAATGGAAATGGACCCTGTGGCAACACAGATGTCAAGTCTGCAGCTCAGGACTTGATCTTGTCAAGTCCAGTGCTGCTGTTGGATTTGCAGCTAATACTGTGGCTAGGACTTACTAACTTTAAGTTCAGTTTCCACTACAGTTCTGTAATAATTCTTAGTTATCCTTGAGCAGTTAGTGGATTCTTTTCATCTGATTGTAGTTGCTGAGTGAGGTATGTTACTGTGGAGCTACCTTATTTTAGAAGAAGAGGACAAAGTTCTGTGCCTGAAAGACAATGTTGGATAGTGACTGAGGCCATCTGAGATCTGGCTTCTGACTTCTTCTCAAGGCATCTTTGTTTCTTCCTTGATTATAGGAAGTGATGAAGGAAGACCTAGTTAAATGCATAGATTTAAAGGAATTAATCTGTGCAGGCATTTATAATTTCTCACTCTATTGCATTCTGTTGTGTCATGCCACTTCCAGAATAGTCCACTCCCCCAGTTTCCAGATGCTATAGAATCCCATAAAAGTTCCTTGCAGGTGTCAGGTAATGAGGATTCAACACACTGCAGAAAAGGCTGAACGTGTTCAAGGTCAGGAATGGTACTGACCTTTGTGGTTGATAAGAATACTAGAAGAACCCTCCCAGTTTTTAATCTGACACATTTTTTTAGGTCTGCACTTAAACTTTTTTCTAGGCTCCTACAGAAAAAGCAGTCAGACTTCCTTTAAGATCTTTGCAAATATTCCTTTTGATTAAGGGATTAAGAGTGGAGTTGGGAGCATCTATTTACAGCATTTTGAATGTAGTGGTTAATGTTTTAAGAATGGCTTCATTTGTTGTATGAAGAAGTTTCTTATAGTCAGTTTAGAAAATAAAACTATGTTCTTTGAATGTCAGAGTGGTAATTTCCTTCAGTGGGTAGCAGACATAGGGTATAAGACACTCTATTAATTACTTCAGTATTTTTTTTTCCAAAGACAGAAAAATATTGTGTTCAGAGAGGAAAGAAAAAGAGAAGTGTGTTCAAGGGCTATAGAGTTCCTAGGTACTTCCTAGAGTGCCTTACATGATTGTATTTTGATCTGTTTATTTACACATCACCAGCAAACTGTAGTGCAGGAGATTCCTTAGCTGATTAATCAGGCTTTTATCATTATATTCTTCTTGCAAGAGGGCTTATGTGAAAGAAAAAGAAATATTTTGTAGGCTTTTTTCTTTTCACTGAGTGAACACAGACCAGTTATTTGTAGTTCTGATGGCTTTTTTCTGGAACCTGTTTTGGTTTCCTCAGGAAACTTATACTTTCTCATTTTTTTCCCCTGAGATGTCATCTATTTAAAAGGAAAAAAATAAAAATCTAAGCAAATGACGGTATTGAAATAATTGTAACTGAGAACAGAAATCATTGTTTTAAACAGCACAGCAGTAAAGTCTGTGTTTCAGAATCACATGCTTTCCTTTAATAAGGAGAAGGGAGCTGGAGGGTTTCTCTTAAGTTCAGTGAGTGGTGTGGTAGCGCAGAGATTGGATGCTTCATGATGTATTACAAAACCCAGACTGGAATTCAGAAGTTTAATGCAGACAGTGAACCCAGAAGCTCTGCTTCATTCAAGTCTGGAAGATGATCTGCAGAGTGCATGGGAGGGACTCTTGTCTGCAGTGTACATAGAACAGCTCAGTATATCACCAAAACAACATCAGGCAGCTTAATTTGCTGCTATTTCTATTCAGAGTCTGCCCACATCCAGATTATAAGTAGATAGGTCTGCAAACACGCTGTATTTCTTACCAATCCCTAGACTTGTTCTCAAGGGCCATGGAGATACAGCCTGTGAGCGCTCTGTTATGAAGGTAAGTCCACCAATTCCATGCCACGGGTACCAGGTGCAGATTTGGATTCTGGCCAGATTGTCCTCAACAGGACAAAGTTTATATGGCCATTATGTTGGCCAAGTTCCCATAGTAAATTATTTTTATGCACCTAATTCATTTTCAATGAAACAGACCAATCCATTAAGGATTCTGCACTAAAAACTGTTGCTCATTATGTGTTCTTGTGGTGTATGACATCAGTAGAATGCCACAAGTTAATTACATTCTTAATTACAGCTTTGTATTGAATTAGGGACCTGTTATACATAGAATAATTGAAAACCTGCTGAGATCACGTCTGGTAACATCTAATTGTATCCCATGACTTTTTTCCCCCTAAACTCTAAATAAAACCTACCGTTTCATTTAGCATGGCTTTAATTAATTGACATGAGAAATGTAATTACAGCAGAGTCAATGGACAAACTATCTTAAAACAATCACTCAGAAATTAATCATATTTTGGGGAACAATTAACAGCTTCCAGAGCAGGAGCTATTCTGCTGCATTTCTGGAAAAACCTTGAGCAGATGCATTTGAAGAAAGGACACGCTGGTCTTAGAAGGGACAGATCTGAGTATTTGGAGACATTCATAGTGCTCTTTCAACCTAAGGAAAGGTGGTAGGCTTGCGACATCAGGCATCAGAAACCTCAGAACAGTACAGGAAGAGAACTGAGATCTAATGATTTTCCAGAGTATAAAGACAGGGCATGGCCGTATTGTACCAGGAGTAGAAGGGATGATTGGTGGCCTGAAGGGCTGAGAAGTTCTTTTAGATTTTCTTGACTCCAGTGGAATTACCTGCTACCTGCCAAGAGCAGAAGAGTTTCACCTCAGCATCAGTGAGAGCAGGTTGCGAATTGGACTCCTTGACTTTTCCACCCTTGCTTTCCAAATCCCATCTGTCTGTACGGACGTGGCAGAATTGTTTTGGAAGCTGCTTTGCCACCCACCATTCAAAGAGCACTACTGAAGGTAACAGGAAAAAAAAATTCCTCTTTTCTTTCTGCCCTTAATACCAAGACTGAGTAGTTAGCTAAATTAGCTAGGACCAGGTAGTAAGAATGGTGATCCACTAGTGGACAAGCACATTGGGAATCTTTTCTCCTTTTGTTTTCCAAAAATCTTGTCTGTTATCTTAGATGAAACTCACTGGATTTTAAAGAAGTTACCTGAGAAGGAAATGGAACTGAACAGTATTTTCAGAGAGAGACTTTCTGAGGCTGACATCTATTCAGAAGATCTGGATCTCTCCCTGTTTCTCCCTTTCCTTTTGTAGAAGCCTTGAAAGTTGTTTTGTTTTGTGGTTTTGATTGTTTGTTGTTGGGTTGGTTTGTTTGTTTGTTTGTTTTAATAGAAATGGTTATTTTTTTTTTTCTGTTGGTATTTTTCCATAGAGACAAAGCCTTTAATTTAAATCAACTTGCAACAAAGCTTTAATTCCAGGGTAAAGCATAATGTATGTTTGCTGTTTGCAGAAAGATTGATTTGTGTCAGGACATCCAGTTGTTATATTTCCTGTGTATAGCCTGAGTTTGAGGATCTGACCTTTTTTTTCTGTTTGATATCTCTAAAATTAATGTGCACATATTTAGACCTGCCTATACATAAATATGCATATGTTTTGTTTATAAATGAAGAGCATATGCAAGGATGAAACTGCTGTGTGAGAGCAGGTTTAAGAGATCTCGCTGTGCTTGGACACAAGCAGAAAAACACTGGGTACATCAACTGAAAACTGGCTGGCAGCCATAGCACATAGAATGGAGGGAATGTTTGCCTAAAAGACTAGATTGTGTCAGGCGTGACTAAGCAGGAATTTTAGCTAAAATGCGTTAGCAAATTGAATGCTTAGAGGAAAATGAGAACGTTCATGGTCTTATCTTTGTTCAGCTGAGACTGGATTTGTTTTTTAATATAAAAATCAATGGAGGGGGGAAAGGAAGTTCTGCAGAGTGCTTCCTGATTTTTAGGAATGCTGATATAGGTGACTGCTGAATAATTTGCTAAGGCTCTGTTAAAAATTCCTTCTGGAATATGCATGCCTTTTAATAGCGTTGTAGCTCATGGAGCACTGGGCTGTCAGTCAGGTAGTAAAATACTTTAATTACCCCCATGCACTAGACAGACCCAGTGACAAAAAGGGTGGCACTGGATAAAAGGAGTGCACTTCAAGTTTACTTTCTGACTGTTAAAGGAATGATAAGCCATAAATCTTGGTGTTATTATCCTTCCGTTCTCCATGAATACTGTTCCTGATGGAAGGAGGTGTTTGAGTGTACATACTTTGCAGGTTCTACTCTTCTGAATCTCTAAGGGTATGGGAGTAGCCACTGCAAAGTGATAGCTTTGTGGAATAAGTTATCCAGCAGGTCAGATAGCATAGAGATGAGAGTGGAAGAGATTTCCTCCCCTTGGCATAGGACCATTATGTGTTTATGCCAGACTAAGTTAGTATTTTTCTTAGCCTCCTTCCCTCCCTTCAAATTCTTTTCATGTCTTTGGAAGTGTGTGTGGTTTGGGTTTTTTTTTGTGGTGGTGGTTTTTTTTGTTTGTTTTTTTTTTTTTTGTTGTTGTTGTTTTTGTTTTTTAATTCACAAATGCTTTCTCTCGGGTGGAGGTCCTTAGCAGTTAAATTGTGCTC
>JAAGNO010027487.1:20534-67375 GCA_033439905.1 Ceryle rudis
ACTAAGTTAGTATTTTTCTTAGCCTCCTTCCCTCCCTTCAAATTCTTTTCATGTCTTTGGAAGTGTGTGTGGTTTGGTTTTTTTTTTGTGGTGGTGTTTTTTTTTGTTTGGTTTTTTGTTGTTGTTGTTGTTGTTGTTGTTGTTGTTGTTGTTTTTGTTTTTTAATTCACAAATGCTTTCTCTCGGGTGGAGGTCCTTAGCAGTTAAATTGTGCTCATGTTGAATAAATGAGAACTCCTGTTACTATAGGTTTCTGAAAAGCTGTCTCTTTAATTAATAAACTTCAGGTAGGAAACTTTGCTGAAATGTGTGACCTTGTCTGCTTGATCTTTTATTAACTTTTTCTTTCATGGACTGCTGTGCTCTTTGTTCATTACTTTTCCTATATTATCCTTATTGGATATATATGCAAATTGATGAACAAATCACCAAATTTATGTTTGTGTCAGCTAGCTAGGCTTAGCAGGTAAAACTGCAGCTCTGGCGAGGTTCTGGGAACTTCTGGAATGTGGAAAACAGGGCTGCTGGAAGCTCACAAACTAGTTAAATGGTAATTCTTCTACCACTTTATTTCCCACATTCCTGGGAATATAGGGAAAAGAGGATTTAACCATGAAGCAGATGTGCTGTGCTTAAGGGAAAAAAGCTGTTGGAGCTAGAAACCATTACCTGTCAGTGAGCTAGTGCATTCAGCATAGCCTAGAGCGAACAGTTTCCATTGTATCACTGGATGGAGCTGGGACAGAGCCGAACAACTTGTTTCTGTGCTAGGAATAGCATTGGAGTAGTGTTGCAGGAGTCAGTTGGTGGGAAACAATGTTAGAAACTTTATGCGAAGCCTATGCGTGGGGCTCACATTTCCAGAAAATGCTCATCTTGTTTTCTGAAGCCAGGAAATACATTGGAGGGATGTTGGTTATGCACAAAATGTGTTGCAGACCCAGATTCATCATTGAGATTAAATTTACATCCATGCTGCTTGCACAGAATTTATGTTGTCATAAGCTTTTGGGCACCAAAAGAAAAGGGACCAGTAGCCTAAATTGGTGAATTTTGTAAACTTAATTTTTCTTGATGTGATTTCTGGAGGATTCCTGTCTCCTGAAGGCTGTAGGAGTGGGCATATGGAATGAACTGACAGTAATGGGCAACTGTCTTTCTTTTCTCCCTCCAGTTTTGCTTAAGCCTTCCATTTTTCAGTGATAATACTAAATGAAGTACGAGTTTGGACAGCAGCCAGGTGTCAGCACATGGCAGAAGGTTTTAATTCTGCTTTTAGAAACTAGATAAGTGGTGTACTAATATAAGCTAATATAAGCACAACCTCCCTTCTCAGTTGGACAGCTTGAGATTGAAGATGATCATGACACTGCCATGTTTTAGCGTTTTCTGTTAGAGCTTGTTAAAGCTCTAATTATTACAGCTGTCTCTGTAACATGCTGTCTCAGTGCTGTAACATCTATTTGATTATATGCAATGACAGAGCAACTAGATAGCATTAATTCCCTGTGAAGCTTTTTGTCTCTTGATTATGTACATTTTCTTCCCAGTTAGGTTCATACTCTGACACTGCTCAGGAGTTGTAACTGATGTCATCCTTTTCCAATTTCAACCCTGAAAGCTATGTTTCTGAGTAATCATCAGGTTATGCATTTAGCTGCTTCCTCTCTGAGATTCCCTAATTTCTTCAGCTGCATTGTAGCCAGAGTGTGCCGTAGCTCGTGCCCAGGACAAGCTGATTATGCTGTAGTATATGCATTCTGATGTTCAGTGAAGACATCTGGTTTCAGTGAAGAAATTCAAGCCATAATGCCTCTGAATGCACAAAAGGACTGAAATTAGTGTTTTTAACATTAACTGCTGTAGTGCTGTTTAGCCTTTTTTCCTCATTCTCTAAATTTTAACCCTTTCCACTCTTTAGCAAATCCATGTTTGAATTTATGTGTAATCCTCTGTAGAATAGTGGAAAGGCTGCTTTGTTTTATGGCTTTTTTTTTTTCCTCCCAGCTGTGAGGTTACTGTAAATTGTTTTAGAGAGATCAGTGTAGAGAAAGTGACCATCTTTCCCTTTGTGAGACTCCTTCTGCTATGGAACATGGGGATTTCTCCATGATGATACACCAATTACAGACGAGTTAGTCATTTGACACGCTTCTGGCATTGAGAAATTTTAGAATCTGAATTTGGATTTGCACAGGATAGCGCTGTTTTGGATGGACCAAAGAATTTGATCTCCAAGGCCTGACTACTGCAGTGCTGGATCAGGGCATATAAAAGCATGCTGCACTTCTCACCAAGTTAGTTGGTATAATACAGAACAAAACTGTGAGAGTACACTTGGAAGTCGTCTTGAGGAGTCCTTTGCCAGGCTACTCTATGCCAGCTGAATTTAGTACTCTTGTTCCTTTGATCAATGAATAGATTTTCCTCAGATCCTCTTTTATTTTTCAGTTTCCTCTGTAGCTTTTTGTTTGGTTTGGTTTGTTTGAGTTTTTTGTTGTTGGTGTTGTTTTGGGTTTTTTTTCTTCTTCCTGTGGAAGATGAAGTCTGTCACAGGGATTTAGATTTATTAACTGCTGCCTGAGTCACTTTGCATGATGTCGAGGCAAGAGAGGAACTGATTGTATCTTTAGAACTAGCTTAACAGAAAGGCTTTGGATAATTCAATAGATTTTTAAAATGTTGGGTTGGCTTAAATGATTAGTGCGAAATCTTCAGAGAAGACTAAATATTTAAGGCTCTGTTCTGCCCTTACTTTTACCCATACATATCTCTGGATTTTCACATTTGAATGAAAAAGTAATTCCATGTCTCTTTTTGCTCCCTCCCTTTTTCGTCTCTTCCCCCATTCAGCTTGCTCAGAGGTAGTATTCTTCTCCAGCAGTTGGTGAGCATCTAAGGAATACTGACAGGGACATGAGGATGGGGGAAGGTGGTGTGCAAGGGAGAGGAGTGGATCCAAGTGGTGTGCAGCACACCATGCCCTGCTCATCCCTGGTGTTCTTACGGATAGCCCTGAAGTAAAAGATCCCTTCACCTCTAACAGCTCAGAATTGGAGCTTCACTCCATCTTGCTAACTCCCTCTACTGGAAATCACCATCTCTCCTCCTCCAGCTCCATTCCTCTCCTCCCCAGCAGAATCTGTTTTCTCCTCTTTCATATTCTTGTATGAGTTGCCATTTAAAACTCTCCCTTTTGCTGGAGGTTCCTGCAGTAGTGGTGGTAATCTCATATTCTGAGAGCGCATTTTGTCAGGGGCAGTGATCCTTCCTGTATCCAAGCATGGAGCAACTTTGCATGTGGAGATGAAGACCAGAGAAACGAAGAGGGAATCTGATCCACCAGCTGAAGGTCAAAATCTACATGATGGTTAAAATAATTTGGTAGCTGCTTACAGAAACTTAAGTATAGATGAGTAGCTTTCTTGCTTGCATGCAACATTTAGTAGCAGTTCTGTGGGGAATGGCAATTTTATCATTGTCTGCCTACTGCTGATTCTCAACCCAGGCTTCTACTCAGTTGTGTCTGAATACTTGATAATCTGCCAGTTCCTTCTAATTCTTCACTAAGTGCGTGGCTTGTGGGACAAACTAAGAGAATAGGATTGATATGTTTGTAAGGTATCCAAACACACAGCATTGATACTTCTTGGCAGTCATTTCCATTTGATTGGACTGGCTTGCAATACCAATATACCTGGTATAAAGGTAGCATGGTTCTTGGCAAAAGTGCTCCAGTGCTGTGACTCTAAAGATGACTGCTGAATGCTGTTCTTATCATGATTCTATTTGCCATCTGTGGCAGTGGTGTAACTAAGAACTGTTTAGCCAAGGTGAGAAGCTCACTCTGCCTGGGATTCACTTTTTTTCAGTCCCAAGTGTAATGCATTTGCTAGTGAAGTCTGAATTCTGATTTGGTCTACTCAGTTCTCATGGAGTATGTGCTTTTCACAGTTCCATGCATAGCAAAGCTGTGGGGTTTGTCTATGCTAAGTGAATTCTGGCTATTCCTCTGACCTTCAACTCCTTTCAGAAGTTTATGCATCACGGAATGTGCTTTGATGCAGTTCTAAGTCTATATTCCCTGGCTTTCAATACCTTTACTGTATGAAGGTATTAGTCAGGGTAGCTAGGCAGGTTGCCAGCATGACTGTACTGGATAACACAGTTGGCAAATCCTGTACGCCCCAGACAAGGTATCAGTCTTTGTCAGTGAAGATTGTTTAATTGATCCACAGATGTATTTTACTTATTGGCTTTTCCACATGGTGACTCAGGAGTTTGAGGAGGTTGGGTGAATTGCTTCAGGCTAATTGCATTAGTAGTGGCCAAACAGTGCAGCTATTTGCCTTTTGCCTTTCAGCCAGCCCTTCCTGTCAGGTGTTTTCATGCCATACGAGACAGGGCTTTGTATCTTGCTCAGTTTGAAAGTGCGATTTAGAGAAAGGCTGAGTATCCACCTCTCACCGAATTGCCAAGTACAGAAAGCCCTTAAAAGAGCACTCCTGGAATTGTTTAGGACTCTTTGTTGGGCATACTTGGTAGTTAATGTAGAGATGCTTTTACTGAGAATCATCTGTTCAGATACTTTAAACTGGGGAGCTGATATATGGTGTGATACGGTCAGATAGACGATAGAGGATGTTGACTGGGAGGATTTTCTCAAATGTTACTTGTATGAAAATTGAAGTAACGACTGTAGTTTTGAGAGAGGATATAAACCGAGCATCTAGTTTGCAGTGTGTTTTGTTATGACCTCTGTCCAGCCACAGCAAGCAAACAAGGGCACTAGTGTGCAGTGGATAAAGGAGTATGCTGGTTATTGAAGATGTGGAAGGAGTTAGCTACCTCTGAAAAGCCTAGAGGACTTTTTTTATAGGAGCTTTGAAGGGCACAGCATTTGCTGAGATGATTCACTACTACTGCCAATTTGTAGTTGAAAGGTGGGCTCTCTTCACTGAAATGGATTGATAGTTCTGAGGAAAGCAAATGTAAGTGGGTTTTTTAATCCGTTTTTCTTAAGTAAAGCATTACATTTCTCCCAACTGTGCAGAAAGTGAATCTGATTGCTTTCAGTTGTTCCTTTGTGGAATTCATTTATGTTCCCTCACAGTAACTGAGGAATTGACTGACTTTTTCATTATACTTTCGTTAGTACAGGTTGACATGTAAGGCCCCTCTTGATCTTTTATGAAACTGAATCATGTTATTCAGGAGAAGGAAAATCTTGTAAGCCTTCTCCCTCTCCCTGCCTGAGTAAATTTATTTTTTTAATCATTCTTGTGCAATTAAATATTGCTACTGCTTAATAAAATTACTTGGAACGTATCACCAAGCTGGCAAATGATGAGAGTTTACAAAGCTGATAATGCGTCTGTAGAGCTTTGGATTTGATCCTGAAAGGTAGTGAACTCTGAGGGGGGTCTGACCTCAGGAATCCAGAGAGGGTCAGAATGGCACTTTGGCACTTGGGCCTACGTGTGAGAGGCTAGATCCAAGTGATGCTTTGGAGTAAGATTTATTATAGTCTGGCCTTTCCCTACCTGGTACTTGAAAACAAAGTAGAGCCTAAACTGCAAATTGAGAGAGCATGCTTTAAGTGCTGCATTGCAGTTGGTAAGTTTGCTATAGAAGTCATTATTATCTTCTATTTGTAAGAGGATGAGGCTTATTTTCCTTTAATCAAGATACTTTGTCAGAGAAATCAGGACATTAATTTAGCTGTTTACTTTGAATTTTTGTAATGTTAAAAATACATACTCAAACAGTGTTCCTGTCTTTTCCCTTTGCTTCTTCCTTTTCTGCCAAAAACTTCTTTGTGTGTATATAGAGCATCTGTGTGTATTCAAAATATGTATGCGTGCAAATAAACCTATAAAAATGTTTTGGTGAACTGCTATGTCTCACTTATATTTGGCATACGTCAGTTTGTATGTTGAAAGGTGTCAGGGATGTTACTTCAGGTTTGCTTGCTTAATGATGCACTGGTTTATAACCAGTAGGGATGAGGAATTGGAAGGTTGCTTTTAAACTCAATGACAGATTGCCAGAGGAATGAGGGCTATAAAGCCATTCATTTGGCTGTCCTCTGGGGAGAGTCAGCCTTCCATCCAGCTGAGTCAGTCAGAGCAATAAGGCAGGAGAAACCTTCCAGCTAGCCAGCCACTTAGAAAATGCGCTAGCTTCTTCTGGGGATTAATTTAGTTAATCAGATTAGTTTAGCAAGTGTCAGGAAGAGAACTGACCAAGTGGCTGCTAGATCAAGTAGCCCATGTAAAAGAGAAACAATCAGTGCTGAGCATAAGAAATAGTATTTTTTATTAATATGTCATTTCTGATTATAAACAGTTAGCAGCACTTTATTCCAGTGCAGTTACAACTTCATGTTAATACCTGTTGTATGTGAATCTACTTGGAAGGGTTAAAACTTGTACTGGTTTTGAGTGCACTTCCCTGCTCCTTCCATTTTGCTTCCTTTCATATTGTTTTCTATACTGTTAACCATCCCTCATCAACTTCCCCCTTCTCCCCTTCTTTAAAGGCTCATGAGCTCCTGAAAAACTCCTCTTACTTCCATGCGTGAAGCATGGAAACACCTGCATTTGTATCCCCTGCTTTTGTCAGTGAGGACCCCAGGCAGCTCACATTACAGTCCATGGGGAGCAGCAGAGGGGTGCTCAGAAATGGGCTTATGAGCTCACTGGAAACTGAATTGCAAAAACTAGGTTCCTAGTGGCATCAAAAACATGATTTATTTCTTTTCAGAAGGAAATGGAGAACGTGAGATGTAAGCTCTTGAGACACTACCTCATTTATCTGTATCTTCTATAAAACCTTGTATATAATTAAAATGCCATGAAAGTTTAGCTGGAGGAAAAAATGTGATATTTCTGTTAATATTGAAGGAGCACTTTGACTTATACCAGTTGAGAATCTGATGTATATAAAAGACAGTTAATAAGGAAGATGCTTGAAAGCTGGGTATTTTTAATGCCTTTTTTTCAATGCTGGTATTTAAATATAGTACTCAGCTATAAATAGTGGTTGAGAAAATGGAGACATTAATACAGTTATGTTTTTCACTCTTGGTGACTTGAACCTATTTTCAGTAAAACCTCTTCTCTTGCTAAATGAGATTGAAGTTATTCTTCCTTATACTGAATAGCATATTTTACCGTGAGAGTTCAGTAGAAATCAATATAGAAGAATACTGTACTCATTAGAAGTATTTTTAAAGTGTTTTATTAATACTAAGGAAGCTCTCCATTTCCCCCAGGATCTTTAGGTTATTTACTTTGAAACATTTACTTATTTAGTGACATCTTCATTACCTTCATTCTGTAGGAGACTAATTGCATGAGTTCACATATTTTGTGTATTGAGGAATTAGCCATTAAATAGCAACGACTTAAAATCTTCTTTGATTGATTACATGTAACTGTCTGAATTGCAACGGTAACTCAATGTAACAGTCATTGCTTATGAGGTGCAAAGTAATTTATCTTGCTAATAAAACATAAGTGTATACTTGCTAAGAGAAAATATTATATTAATTCTTGTTACTTATACATATCTTAGCTATGTTCAAATTTCTGCTGTAATATAAAAATATTTGGTCACATATTTTCATGAAGATGACTTTGAAATCCTTTGCAGTGGAAAAAAATCAAGACAAAGACCTGGCAAACAGAAGTTGTATTCTGTGAATGTAAATAGGTTCTGCACCATAATTAGTGATTTTCTAGGGCTGGACTTGAGGCCCTGTATTTTCATGGGAAAATCCGTTTGATGTGTACCATCCCTAATTTCTGCAGTACTGAATAATCAGGCTCTAATTCTGTTGTAATGAACCATGTGTTAATGCTACAGCCTTCTGTCCAGCCAGAAGCCAAAACACCATGTCTGACTTTGTAATGAATCTTGCAGTCGTCTTGTTGACTCCATGGGTAGGCTTTTGTTCCAAATCTGTCCTCAAATATTGCTAGCTTTCATTGAAACGTACAATGCATCCTACATTTGTGTTTGAGTTTACTCAATGTGCTAACTTTCCTGGAAAGCACGAATACTTCATAATCTTTAGGGAACTTTTTTGTTTGTTTCATTGTTAGTTTTGAAACAGTGGGACTTAAAGCAGTGGAACTGACTAGAGCTGTTTATATTTTACAGTTCAGTTTTTCTTCTTTGATTTTTTTTTTTTAAGATATGAGTCACACATAGAACTAACACAGACACAAGTGTTTGCTGTGTATCTCTAGATGGAAAGGTTTATTCTTGCAGCCACCAGTTTTTTGATGTCATTTAATTATGAACATGTGAACGCTTATTTCCATGTTCTGATCAATAACTTTTGCATGTGTGTTTACTCATCAGTTTGTTTTCTGCTAACAAGTTTGCTGATTAATTTTTTTTTTATTTCATCTTAGCTTTAGTTTAAAACTTGCAAAGAGAGCACACAGTTTTGACTGCGTACAGTTAGACCCAGGAGGATATTTTCTGAGTTCAGAGGGTAACTGATTTTAGTATTGAGAATGATTTACTCAAACCCTAATGAAATGCCCAGACCCTAAGTAAATGGAATCCCCCCTCCCCTGCATGAAAAGCACGAGACCAATTCTGTTGCACTTAGATGCTGCAGTGAGTCCTACAGTGGCCAGAGCAATGTTCTTCAAGCACATTGCTTCAGTCAACAGGTCTGCATACTATGCTTGGATGGAGTGGTGGCTTTGTTGTAGTCCCACTGAGATGACCATTCTTGGTCTGGGAGAGACCTCGCCATATGCTTACAGTTTTGGGAATGTGCTGTGTAGGTTACAAACTGATGCAAAGACTTTTATCAGTTGTGCAGAAGCATTATTGGTGGCTCCCACAGGATGTAGATAAAGAATATGCAAGGGTAAACTAATGTCCATTGTAAATATTGGTGTATGAGGTAGGTTTCTTCTGAGTCTTGTTGATTTTCAGGCATGTGTATAGCACCTTTGGTTTACATATAGAGTCTAACCCAATTCAAGTGAGCACTTGTATTCTTTGTCTGCACAGCTTCTCCCCATTAGCATAGTTGTTACTCCTGAGAGTATGTGTTCATTCATTGCATCTCAGTGTGGCAGTCAAAGAATTAATTACTCTGAGAAGGGACAGGCCTCTTCTAAAGAGTTTCACAACTTCAGCTTTTAATGGATCTCTGTCCCCTGCTGAGGCTGCACCGCAGCTTGTCAAAGCATTCGCGGCGGCTCCACGGGTCAGTGGCTCCCAATGGAGAGACAGTGTTAGAGGAACCGTGACACTGGTTCCTAAGGCTGATTTACTTGGAGTTGGGGGGAGTGAGGGAACAGGGAGAAGGGAAATTGTAAGCCCTTGACTTATTGTTTGCAGGAGACAGATTTTGAAATTCTGATTAACCAGAAAAAAAAAAAAAATTTAGTAGTCCTTTATTTAAACACAAGTTACTTGCACGCTCAAGCGCTAACCTCACTGGTTGCTTCCGAAACTGATTGCCTAAATGGCCTGCCCGCAATGCCGCTGGATGTTTGTTTCATTAGATAATGTCACTTATTGATTTTCATTAAAAACATGTCAGCATTGATTTTTCTAAAGCACCCTCGGAAATGCATTCTGACCCTTTCTTATGTTGAATCCACTGCAGAGTCTCCCACTGAATCAGTCTAAAGCAGGATTATTTTCTGACTAAGAAATGTTGATTAAATATTTTGATGTATGAGTGGTTAAGACTGCTTTAAGAACAAAGCATGCCACGGGGAAATGAACTGAGACAAGGGAGAAGCTGAAAGGGAGGATGCTATAAAACAAGCACTTTGTTCATTCATGCATTGTTGTTTAAAGTTAGTGATGTAAATCAGCTGAGGATCTGGTCCCATGTATTAGCATCAGTTCACAGTATTGACATGATACTGATATGAGATAGGAAATGTTATTTTTAAATATAGTTAAATCTGAGTACAGGCAAGTATTTCTCCTCTTAGCTCCCTACCACGAGCTGTTGGGAAGGCTAGCATATTTATTCCTTAAATTTTAAAATGCTAACAATCCTAGAACTTAAATTGCTGAGCTGTTTTTGTCATATGTCTTTGTTATTTTTCCTGCTTTTCTCCTGGGGCTCATTATGCTTAATCTTTATGTATGAAAAATCAGTTATTAGACACACATGGTGATGTGCAATAACATAGGAATGATGTTTTGTGCACCTTTAGAGTAACTGGCACAGCTGCCTGTGACTGCAGGACACAGCTTGCTGCTCTGACTTGTGTTGAGATGCCTGCATTAGTTAACACTGGCATTTCACAGAACTGACCCACAGCTAAAGTTCAGTGACTGGAAAGTTCTGGTACTGGTGAATTGGCTATTGAATTTGAAGCTGTGGCCTGGTTTAGGTAGCAGTGGGCCACAGAAATCCAAATTCATGACAGGAAACAGGCAAAAGCTTTTAAAACCAGCATTATGTGCATATCTTTCTAAATGACAAGCTGGTTTCCCTATGACTTTGAATTGTGTGTTCCCCCCCCATCTGGATTTTGAGTACATCATCTCTTAAATCATTTTCCTCTAGATTCATGTATTTTGTGGCAGAAAATGTGATTGTAGATTTCTGTGCAGTAGATTCTAGTCTCTTGGAGAAACAACCCTCTACATTCATTAGGTAATTCTTATCCTTGTTTGCCTGGCTTGGGTCTCAAGATCTATGAAAAGAAATTTTGCATCCAGTTTGTTGCGGGGAGAAATTGAGAGGTGTATATCTACTGTTGCATCTCTCACATTTTGCACTGCAAATGGCTTGCGTGAGAATGTGTTACTCAAGTACTAGTAATGTAGCCAAACCTGGTATGGTAGAGCGCAGTGCATTCCCAGTGATGGAAACATCTCTTGTGTTATCGGAATATAATCCTGGGTTCTGCTTAGTCAGCAAAGTACTTCAAGTTGGAACACTTGTGAGAGGAAAAAGTAGCATTGACAGAAAGGAACGTTCAGAAACTCAGCGTGGATGAACAATTCAGTCCAGCTCCATGAGACTCTTGCCCTATTCCAACATCCCTTCGTTTTAGGAAGAGAGTGCGGGGGGGGAGTACAATTAGAGCCTCTTGGTAGAGGGTGTTTGTGTCCTTTTTAAAAAATAACACTGACCAGGTGTGACTTGTGTCATCTGCATTACAAAGCTGGAGAGTATAAAGCTCATGACTTTCCTTCTGGGGGTGAGGGTGATCAACAGTTGTACCATAGTGTCTGTTGCAGTAGTTCATGACCTTTTGATCACAGATACATATAGCCCAAGGGGAAAATTTTGGAATGCCTTTCCCTGTGCATCTCAGTGGATGGCTCTAAAACCTCTCTGCATGGAGATCAGGCATGCCTCAGCTTTTCTCCCTATTCTGTGTACACTGTAATTATTTTTTTTCCCCCCATTGTCTCCTCTTTCCTTAAGCTGTTTGCTTTTTCTTCAGGCCTCTTTTAATCTGCATTCATTACATTCGTTGTACTATTACTGCTATTAATGCTTGCTGTTCTGCATCACAGTAGATTTTTAGGCTACATATCCTTTCAAATACTTGCTGGATTCCCCAAGGGTTTGAGAAAGCATCTGTTTAAGTGGGACCAGCTGATACATACAGTGCTGCTCAAAGCCCACTTACATCCTCCAGCTCTGGCAGGTATGCAGGTCTCTAAAGGCAGCCAGGCTGCTGCAGCTCCCTTGAGTAATATAATAGCCAGCTTCTACAATAGCACCAACTTCTTGCCTCTTCATGGTACAGCCTTCGTGTAAACGTAGCTATTGTTACACAAAGCTGGGATAGAGGAACAGATGAGTGGTCCATCAAAATACAGTGTCTGAGCTCCGGAGGTGGCCCTTTTCAAAAGTCTCAGAGGAATGCAGAAGAAACCCCCTAACGTGCCTAGCCAATTGTGCAACTCTATACGATCAGGCTGGAGGGAGGGAACTGGATTTCTTCCTGACCCCCACCTGTCAGTCAGCTTAGCCCTGAAGGATAAGCTGATCTTTTGAAGTCAAGGCTTAAAATTGCTGAGACTGGAGGGCATTTCTAATAGGTTACTGGGTTAGCAAGGAAAAGCAGTGGTACTGTGTATGGTATCAGCTTTGCTTTGATCAGCTATTGTAGTGTTGTGCACACACATACACACACAAATTTAATAGCTAATACTTAATGCTTACCTACACCATCCATGTTACTAAAAGAGGAGCAGAGGGTGTCTGTGACACATCCTCTTCTTGAATGGGCAGATCTGAGAGTTTTTACTAAAGATGCTGAATGATGAAGCAGGTTTTTTTTACTGGTAAAACAATGAATGAGCAATGCACGAACTCTGACTTCCCTGTGTGTGGTAGGGTGTATATTTATGTGTATGTGTGTGTAAAATGCTGTGCAGCTGCCATGATTTGGAGATTTTCATGCTATTGAAATACAAATAATAATAGCAGAAACTAGCACAAACCTACCCAAGAGCAATGCACTGAAAATACAACTTCTGCAGGGGAAACACCACCTTCTGCACCCCTCAACCAACCATACCATAAATTTTCTCCCTCTTTTGGTTTTAGTGCTGTTGTAAAAAGCCCAGGCCTGCTTTAAAAACCTGAGACTTTCTCTTACAATGGCCAGGGCTGAGCTTTGAGACACTGCCACAACTCATTGTCTGTGGAAGAACCCTTGCTGGGAAGGCTGTGATTTATATCAGCCTGCCTGTCACAGGGTGAAAGGAATGCCCGGTTTTTCATTTTGATCAAATGTTAGGTTTGAAAACCACCCACTGCTGTAAACTCAGTTGGAGTGGAGAGATGAGATGGAGCACATTGCATGCTTTGTTGCTGAGATAGTGTTTTAAGCCTGTCTGAATCTGTTTCCCATTGCTGAGTGCAGGGAGGAAAGATGTGGATTTACAAAGGGGAAAACTAAACTGAGTGCTTGTTTGGTTTTGGTTGTGTTTTTTTTTTGTTTTCTCCCTACTTTCAGTGAAATAGAAAATGGGGTGAGAGCAGTTCAAGAATATATATTTTCTTCAGTAAAGACACTAAAGAAGGCAAAATCTTTGGAGTAATTAATTTGAAGCCTGAGTTAGATGAATATGTGGAGAAGATGGGGGTGGAATTATCTAAGGGAGTCTAGCAGAGGTAATCACCTAGTTCCTACTGAAAGCTGATGGACCTGCCCTTATGCCTAAAACTTGGGGGGGTGTGGGGAGGAAGACACCAAACCAAATTTGTTCTGTAATTTTATTTATTTAATCAGATTTCTTCAGGTTTTCCCCCATCTCCTCATTTATTTATTTTATTTTTTGTCTTCTGGTTAGCAGCTTTCACATGGGCTTTACTTTCTGAAAAGATGGGTGCTGATACAGTTCCAGAACCACAGTATTCTTTCTGTTTCAAATGCACAATAGTTTCTGTGGCTTTTTCTTCTCTTGGCTGTGTTGGCAACAGCACACAGGACTTTCCCTCGTTTTGAGTTTCATCACAAATTTCCTACTTGGACTACCCTTATGGTATAAAAGCATCTGATCCGAGTTTGTGGCTTTGAGTGCAAATGGCATTCAATTTCTGATCTTTCTTAGGTTAGTTCTCATTTTGGCTGAGTTTCATGATGTAGAATAACACTTTTACCTCATTAATACTACTTGTGTTAACTTTGTCCTAAAATGAGTACTTAAAAAATAGAATCTGAGACTCTAATTTCAGAGTTTGGAGCAATCATTCTTAAGATTATATTAAATAAAAACTGTAATAAGTACCTGTGGACTCATGTGTTAAGATAATAAGAAATTCTGTGCTGTCTGTAAGCTTATGATCTCAGATAGTCTGTATGATGTCAGTAAGTAAGGGTTTTCTACTGTGAGTAAGAAAACCCCTGTATCTTACGTACCTCTGCTGGTATTACATTTGTAAATGTAAAATTAGAAGGTGTAGATAATTCCCCTGCTCTGCCACCACAAGCTGTGTAACCTTGGGCAAATCGTGTCTGCGTTCACCTGATACAAGAAGGGATAATACAGTCTCATAAGGGTACTTTGAAACTAAGCACGTTCAGATTAAAATATTATGGTGACAGTGGCAAAAAAATATCCAATGTTCTTTAACCAGTATATTTGATCAGTCCTTCAGGTCAGAGAAGATTTAAAGGCCATCTGTGGTATGACTCCATTGACTTATATAAACCAGGATCAAATGTGATTCATGTATTTGTGTGGTCTGACCCCTTTGAATTCTCTGGTCAAGTTATGTTAGGAAGGGAGGGAAGCACAGGGGTTCGCTATGGTTTTTATATGTCTGTCTTTAAATAAAACAAAACCCTGTCAACAGCTGACTAGAAGACTTGTGTTTTGCAGTTTTTTATCACAGTTTCGGCACATGAGTAACAAGCTGAAATGTCTATCGTAATTTGAAAGGCACACCACCTCTGAATCTTTTTAAGGCTGTTAGTGTGGGTGTTAAGTAACATTTTATACCCCTCCCTCAGTCCAAAAGAGTATCATAATAATATAATAAAATAATATTAGGTGTTTCCATCATCATCTTTTTATCCATAGATTATACCTTTATTGTGTTTATATTTCTAGGCTTAAGGGAGGGGGTTTATGTGGCTACATAATTCTAGTCCCAGTTGGGAATAACAAAAAGGACTTGACCGATTACAGTACCTAACAGTGCTCTGTGAAGGTAGTTTGCAAATGTAGAAAGAAATCTAAGGTCTGTTTCACCAGGGCTTCAAAGGCTGAGGTTTTGAACATGGCTCTACTGCTAATTCCCAGCTGGAATGTGTTAACTTCAGCCGTTATTGTTAGAAATGGAAAACATCAGGTAATGTTGCACTGAGGAGCTGGAAATGATTCTCGGACTTTTCTTACAGCTCTCATTCTTGAAATCTACATCCTGTATTTTTCTTCATAAGATTCAGGTCTGGATTTCTTGCTTTTTGGTATTAACTTTGTTCTTGTTCTGTTTAACATATGACTTACTAGTGGACAGAGTACTAAATGCCAGTGTTTTGGGCGGTGGTTTTGAGTGGTTTTGTCAGAGATGTGGTTTTACGGTAACATTTGGTTCTTTTCTGTTATTTCTATGGAATGCCGGTACCTCTGGTATCAATCAAAGCAGGGTTGAAGTCTGTCAGGAATCTATCTGATACAGTATCTGAAACTGTATTTCAGATAAGGATTTGAGAGTTTGAATTTATAGCCTCTTAATTTTAACAGCCGTTCAGAAAACACTACAAGGCTTCTGCGTGAAAATTTTCTTGCTTGTTATGAGCAAAGGCCTCGTAAGGAGGGGCTGAAGCATGTTTCTGAGTAGGAATGCTGTTAAAACTCTCTTCTGAGCTTCTGTAATAAAAGTTTGAACAGTGCATCTTGGTGTACCATCAGTAAGAGCCTTCCTATTAGTTACAAGGAGATTATTAAAAGAAAAATACAACGTAAGTTCATTTACAGTGCTTCTTAAGTAAAACAAAATGAAAACTTAGCATTTCATTACTTATTCATATTTAATTGCTTTATTTCTATCATTTAGATGAATCACCTTCATGTGTAATCTCATTTGTTTAATTTGTGGGCTTTCTAAAAGAGATGTGAAACTATATTCACAGCAAAAACAGAATAAGAAAACCCACCTTTGAGTTGATGTGATAGAATATTTTTACAAACTTATGACCAGATTATAGCTTACTAGTAATATACCTACTGTATGTACCCAGTTCCTTGATACTAGCTTAAAATTTTAATGATAACTCTGGCAGGATGAGTACTTATGATTCATAGGAAAGGAAGACCACCTGAATTTATTACTGTTATTTTTGACTGAATAGCTGGTGTAAATTAGAAAGTCCGTTGAACCACTCCAGTTGGGACATTTGGATACCTCAGTATTTCATAGAAATGCTTATGCCACAGTTCTCTGACGGAAAAAGATCTGAAAATAGCTGGAGGGGTCAGCTCTGATCTCTCTTGTGAGACTGGAATTTATTCAGGAGATTTCTTATCTATGACATCCTCTCCCACACCTAAGTTTTCTTGCATTTGTTACATACATTTTATAGAGCAGAAAAGGAATACTTCTGGAAGCTGTCTTAAAAATGCAAACTCTGAAGAGATTGCAGGAAAGAGGGAAAATTCTTTTAAACCCCATTTGTACAAATAATTCACAGATTGAGGGTTTCAGACCAGAAAGAGGGGTGAAGTCTGAGATGTATGGGGCCCCATGTGGGACTCATACAGAGCAGCTGAACAAAATGCTTCATTTCAAAAAGCCACTGCACAGCTTCCTTCTCTATTCTTGGGTAGATGATGAAGAAAAAAAAGACGATGACTTTGCAGCTGATTAATCACTGGGAAACAGTAATCACTAGTGGTGTGTTTTGGATCATTATTCAAGGACTTTCAGACAGAAATAAACCCGAGAACTACAACAGTAGCTTTCTCTAATTATTTTTCTGTGTTCAGCATTACTTCATGTATTGAGCAAACCATTTCTCTTCTTCCAGTTTACAGTCAATGATCTCTGGGGCACAAATTCAAAACATCCTGTGTAGTTTATTCTAGAAGCTGACTTGGAGAGTGTATTTACAGCTTTAAAAGAGGCTATTTATTATGGAATTAATTCAAGCTCTAAAATCATAGCTAAGGTTTTATAGCGTACTTAAATGTATATATCTGCTCAAAAAATATTTTGAGATAGATCTTTACCATGTGTGAATTGGTACAGCTTCTCCAGAGCTGAAGGAAACTGGGATGATTTACACCTGCTGAAGTTTGGACCCCTTTGATTTTTCTTTTCTCTTCTATGTGTATAATGCACTGAGAAAGAAGACAACCCTCTTTAATCTGTGGAGAATTTAGTCACTAATCAAGCACTAAAGAGGCACCATGCCGAGGCTGAGAGCTAAAATCCTAGGGATAAAATCAAGTAATTGCTTTACCTCTTTCTTTTCAGACATCTAGAGAGATGCTTAAAGGCAAAACCAGAAGTAAATGAATGAATCTAGCCAAGTGGATTTAGCTGTGGATGGATGTATTAAACTTTCACTGAAAGTAGTAGCAAATAGGTGACATTCAATAGAGCTTACGAGGGCTAACACTAGGCAACACCAGCATTCAGGCATCAGTGTGGTTCTCACTGACTTGGTGTATTCTGGAAGCGCTCAAAAGGAAATTGTTCTTATTTTATGAAAAAAAAACGTGGTGGAGTTTTTGTGTGTGTGTGTGTCTGTTTGGTTTGTTTTGTTAAAAATAGCTCTTAAGAAGCTATCATAAATATTAAGTTTGTTCAGTGGTTAACTATCTTCATGTCTGTAATTTCTCTGAAATTCTTCCGTTTGATCAGATGTTGAACAACTGCAACAGTGATTTAGTGATTTTTCTCATGGATGTAATTTGTGAGAGACTCATACTCTCAGAAATGAGAAGGCCAAAAAAATCTATGGGAGGGCGCATTTTTTAAATGAGCTATTGAGTCTGCAAAACAACCTGCCCATTTTGCAGTTTCATTCTGTTGCAGCCATGTCTTCATACTCTGCTACTGAATTTTTTTGTTATCTTACTGATGTGGATACCAAAACTGTTGCCAAGAAAAAAAGTTTCAGGCTTGAATTTTAGGTCTGGGCAAAGAATTTATAGTGTTTTTTCGTCTCTCTTTGTCTAAACTGGTAAGTTAATAGTGATAGAGCAAAATCAAGTAAGGTTAGAAATGGTTTAAAAAAACCCCAACCCTGTCTATACTTCACGTTCTTTATTTATAGTGAGAAGACTCCTTGCATGTCAGCTGATTGTTCAGTATGAGGAAAAATCATTGGCAGCAATTTCCAACTGCAAAATAGGGAGTTTACACCACAGACTGAATTTTGCTTTAAAGCCAGAGGCCAGATTTTCAGAATTTATCCCTCAAGTAAATATGGAAAGAAATGACCAACTTTCTAGAGCCCTGTAGGTGGAGTTTCAGAATTAGTGCCCCTGGGTGCTGGCTGCTACTAGACTCCAGGTGTAGTAATGCAAGTTAATGCTTGCAAGATTGCACCCTAGATGTGTTGTAATTTTAATTTTGGTCCCTGAGAAGGGCAATTAGCTCATAGAGACCTAATGACAGCTCATCTGCACTTTAATTAGCCAGGGATGTGATCATATTTAGTACAGGAGCCATACTAAAATGCCACTCACATTTCACTTTAAGTGTTCTATGTCAAAGACACCATCACCCAGGAATGAACTGCTGCTATTAAATTTCATAAACAATCATTTGAAATAAGGAGTTGTCACAGAAGCAGGCTTAAGCAGCATTTTAACGTAGTATCAAAGGCACCGTTGTGCAGTAGACAGAATTACAAAAGTCCCCTCCAAACAGACAGAAAAGGTCATCAGATCTTGGCCATGCTCACCTGAATGGCCAGCTATTACTTGTGCATAATTCATCTCTTTCTTCTGGAAGTTAGAGATGTGTTTGGTGAGATCATAAGGCAGCCAGACCTCTCCTGGCATCTGCTCTGGAAACGCGCAAAGTATGTGTATCAATTATGGCTGGTTGTATGAGCTATTCCTCTTACCGAATTGATTCTCAACGATAAAGAAATGTGGTAGCAGAACAGTAATAAAATTCAAAACAATGTATGTCATGACCAGACTGAAACAATATTTACATTTTCTTTTCCATATCCGCTTTTTATATTGTATGACTTCAGGGCACCATTATGTTGTATACTTCTCTGACTCAACTAGGAGATCTGAGGGCTATAAAGACTCACTGATTTTAGGTACTGAGACTGAATTCAGATTTTTGCCTTATGTACCCGTCTTCCTACTGTAAACCTTCCCTCTTCAGTGGTCTATTTGAGGAATTTGTGGTTCACTCATGGTTTTAACATGTGTCAATCATGTAACCAGGGAAGTGAAATGATGCTGTGTGACCTGTGCCTACCCAATGCAGTATGAATTACAAACATTCATAGTTTGTGCCTACTGGCATAATTATCCTCTGAAGAAATACATGAATAGATTCTAAAAGTTAATACATACTGACTTCTTTGGGAATATAATAGTAATTCTAAACAAAATGAGCATGTACTTTTTAACTATTTAGTCACTTTTAGAATTACTAAACAGAGACTTCTTTAATTCTCCAATCAGTTCAGTAAAAATAACTTCTTTTTGACTGCAGTAAAGCTGTATCAGTCTAAATTGCAATGAGTATGATACCTTGGAGTAAGCTAATGAATTTTAAGAGGAGCTGGCAACGCCATCTAGAGTTGAGGCTGCTTGGTATTTCTTATTATTGGGCCTTTCTTCTGTTGTTGATGAATACCTCATGATTGGAAACTTTTTTTTTTTCTGTACCAGTTGTGTCTCTGGATGAATTTTACATTTTGAAAACTGAACACTATTCAGTTTGAGGAAGAAATTAGAAGAAAACTGTTTAATCTGATAAACCTCTAGTACTATCTTTTCATTGAGACTCTTCAAAGCCTTTGTGCTCTAAAGAGAAAGGACTTCAAAAGTGGTGGCGAGGTTTATTTTTATGCTATTTTACGCAATGAACATGGGTACTGTGAAGAGGCTGGGTAGTCATATAATCCAGAATTATGTAGGGAAATTAAGATTGAATATAGTTCAAACTTGCACTTCCTAATTTATTGATCTTATATCTTTCTTCCTTATAATCCTTTTGGCATAGTTTTCTATATATAATTTTAAACATGTATTCAGTATTATGTTGTGTAGCATATGTGCAACTATATAAAAAACTGTAATTCTATTCTTTATGCAGATAGTACCTGTCTTCTTATGTTTATTCAGGTGCTCTGATGTTCTCCGTAGAATATAATATTCTTCTCTTGATCTTCTAGAGAAGACCTAGATGTTCCTAAATGACAGTAGGAATTATTTAAGGGGGGGGGGGGAAGGCAAAACCCCATTGTGAACACTGAATGTAAGTATGCCGTTGTCTGTTTGGCTCTTAGAAATGTGTAGAGACAATTGTCTTTCTATTTGAGTCAGATGTAATACAAATAACTAAAAACAAGCAGTAAAATCAATGATGTATTGTCTTTTCCTTCTCATCATTATATCATCCTTGAGTTCAAAGGTGTTTCTTTCTACCCTCAGGATACTCCTTTTCTCCAGATCTCTTGAGCATGTCTTGCTGAAGTAAGAGGCCATAGTGTTTTCTGAGATCACTTAAAAATTTCAAGGTGAACACTTTGCCATTAAAAAAAAATTATTAATGATGGGAGGGAATCATCAGCACAAGCAGTGGATATAGTAGGACAGACTGCACCTCCTGCTGCACTTCAGAGACTTTGATTCATTTCCAGTAGCACTGAAGTCTTAACCACTGCAATTACCACTGAACCTTCAGATTCGTAGCAACTAGCAAATGAACAGATGAAGCAGTTATCTGGGTAAGGAGGGAATTTAACACCGGAAGAGCCTTCTGTTTCACCAGCACATTAACATGCCATGATTACATACCCAGAAGACAGGATTTAGCTAAGTTTCTAGTGGGGGCAAGAACGAGAGCAGCAATAATCTCAGATGTCTTGAAAGGAAGAAATGGGGAAGTTCTGTAAATAGTTGGGATAGGATTTAGATTTTAAATCTGGCTGGTTTTCCCTGTGGTTTAGGACTATCTAGAGGTTTTATTGTGATACATATAAAATAGATGATGTTCTGATATGTATGAATATAATTGTCCTTCACATAGCAGAAAAACTGCTCAAACCAGTATTTTTCTTCCTCATGTCTGAAATCTTGTGCAATGCTGTGTCAGTCCTCCAGTCCTGTGCTTCTGATAGGTCTTGGTCTTGTTGCTGCCATGAGTTGGGGGAGTTTTCATCTATTCCTCAGTTTCACCAGCTGTAAAATTATGTCAAAGCTCCTGACTCCCCCTGGGAAGGGAAGTGATGCTGAAGGATAACAGGTGTCTGCATCAGGTCTGCATTTCTTAAGTATAGTCGATGTATCCAATAGTAATATGTGAATAACTGAAATTTAAACAGCATGATTAACAACACTTGTAAATAAATGAAGGACATCTTTATTTCAGAGTTCTTCATTTTTGTGGAGGTGCAGACATACCAGTACATTAATTCTAACAGTGGCTGTATGTAGAGCTTGGAAAGATGACTTTAATAATCAAAGACTCACAAAAAAAAAAGAGGTCTGTATTATCTTTCCTGTTCTAGAATGTATCTGTATTTTTGCCATGTGTATGAAATCTGGAAGGATTCTGGAAAGCAGTTTGTATTGTTCCTTTCTCCATCTAGCAGAAGATAAAAAGCTGCTGATTCGGTTCAAAATCCTATATAGTACTTCAACGTGTTGACTTTGGCGGCAGCCTAGCAGTTAAATCTTCAATAATTTTTTAGTATATAGTGGCAAGGTTCTACTGTCATTTACATTTCAGATGCCTAAGTAAGGAAATACTTAGCACACATTTCTCAAAAATTCTTTGGCAGACATACTGTAACAGAAATAAATAAATATCCATTAGCAGAGTACTTTATTCAACCTCATTGGTGCACTCAAAAAGAAGAGACATGCTGCAAGTTCATTCTCTTTGCTCGTGGGGCTGAGTTTTGTTTTTCCTGAAGCAATTGTCTTTTTACTTCTTGAACTCTTTTCCTTTGCTATTGCATGCAGATCTGGTAAGGTCTGACACACCCAGTAATCCTTCTCATATCTGTAGTTACAGAAACCTAGACAAATCCCAACCTTCTGTGGAAATGTGCTGGTTTAATTGTGTTTTTGATCATCTGTTCTGCTTTGCTCCCCCAAGTGTTTGAGGATAGTTTCATAGTAGATGCAAGAGAATTCTGGGAGATAGGAATAAGGATTTGTATGTAAAAGGTGGGATTTGAGGGGGTTTAGAAAGAAAGATTAACTGGGTGAAATGTTTAGATCTGATGACTTCTTCCTAAGAATAGATTTATTTTTTTTTTTTTCAATTGGGAAGGCTGCTTTGAAGGACTGTAGTAGTTATAGTAGTGCTGTGTGTATCTCTGGTCTCTTTTGTTCAGCCTGCTGGAAGCATGAGTGGAACAATGGCTAGGATGGGTATTATATTTTTTTTTTTTCCTACAGATCAATCATTGTGTGTCATCCTGCTATGTGTGAAGATTATGTTTCTGATCACACATATATATTTTTTCATATTTTCTGCCTAGCTACAGTCAAGATTTATTCATCTTTCCGCTGGACTTGTAAGAAAATCAGAAGTGATCAGGGACTGTCAAACATCCTATGAAGTTAGGTTGCTTTCTTGAACATGTTAGCAGTAATCATCTTATATTCTAAGGAATGGAGAACAGATACTAAATGACTTGTTGCAGTGTTTCTTCTGTGCCCAAGCATACCCCTCTGCTAGGCGCTTGACCAGGTAGGTAGAAGGGTGTTGGTTAACAGAAGATTACCTCGCACCAGCAATTGTTACACAGCAGTGCTTGGCTTTGAAATCCCATGATGATGGTTTGGAGTAGTGGTAGGAGAAGGGTTAACAGTTGTACCAGTCCTTGCTCTCAAAAAATTTTATGGAAGATGTGTCCGATATAAAGGTATGGAGGTGAACCAACTCATTTTGCCATATGGCCTGCTGGAGATACGACTTTGGTGTTGGAGGAGAGTTGCTGATTTGGTTACTCAAAAGGGCTTCTCTGCTGGCTGATAGCCAGGGCAGGACAGATTCTTGGCTGCAAAACCAGCTGTCTGTTTGCCATGTCTGTGTCGGAATTGAACGCGCAATGGTAAGGTCTAAGATAGACTGAGGAGATAACGATAACAGGGCAGCTGTGAGTCAGCTCCTCTTTTGTTGTTTTTGGCTTTGGTGTTGGGGCAGATAGTTTTACTAATGATATTTGGTAGCTTATTCAGCACAAAGCATGTTTATAGCTTTTAAACTGATAACACCATATACACTAATGAAAAGTAGTGTCAGTGCCTCTAAAACCTTTAAATGTAAGATAAGGCTGGTGTGGCGTTTTGAAATGCTGAGCAGTAAATATTCTCCTTAAGTTTGCTTCTATTTAAAATTGAATCTCTGCAGATTTACATGCAAATTCCATCAAGTACCAATCTTTGCTCAGCTATTGCTATGTGGATTTTCTTTTATTATTATTATTAATTTGAAAGCATTTAGGAAAGGAAAAGAGCCAGTGTTTTTCTAATTGGCTAACCTAAATTAAAACTGCTAAATCCATATGTAGGTACCAGACTGCAATTTGTTTCTTAATGGGACTAATTTTGCTTTGACTTCAGTGATCTTAGCATCTCTGAAATCAGGTTGCCTGTGCAGGTATTTAAGACAAAATGAAGAGACTGATGGTGTTCCTAGATGTAGATGCCTAGTGTGGGGCCCATGAGTTGCATTTGCCCAGTGGTCTTGGGAGAACCATTTAAACTGCTGCTGGAGTCCAGGTTAATTTTTATGAGAAGGAAACCCTAACTTTATATGTTGGAAATTTTTTTAAAATTATCTTGCATAGATTTTCACAGGTCAGTCCCAAGTAGCAAGGAAGTCAGAAATAGTAAGTTCATCAGGTTATGATACTAGTCCAGTTAAGCTTACTCTTAAGAGGAGTCAGACTTTCTTTACCTACTATAAAGCATTATTGAGAATGAAATTTCTTAACTCTTTTTGTAATGAGACCGGTATCAAATATCTAACAAATTTTAGTGTCTCTCTTTCTACAGCCTGTATCAGTGTTGGCATCTCTCATCATGTGGAATAATATAAATGAATTAAGTTTTATGAAACTGTGTTTAAATATACATTTTATCTTTGAGTTAACCATAATATATTGATGCACCTTAATATCTTTTGGTATTAAAATTTTAATGATACCACTTTCCATTTCATAATCACACTTTCAAAAGATTCCAAAACATTTTTTGAGAACTACTTAAGGCCCCAGGCATTTATTTTTTTCAGAAGAACTTATTTTACTTGTGGCCTCTACCTAGAAATGAGTGGCCTAAAGTAATTTAGCATCTCTAGGAGAATTGCAGATACAATACCTCTGTTGTGGAATTACCTTGAAATTATTGTGGATAACAGAATGTTCATCTGAATTGAAAGTTTACCATCTTAGTGTAATTACAGTGAAGAGCTGTATGGTTTATTCCTGACCAGTTGATCTGAAGCATTCTGTTTTTTCTAAGCACCACTGCTTCCACAGAGTCACTTAGCTTTTGATCGATGCAGGTTTCTGAACTGTAGTTTTGGAAAAGATGGTGCATTTTAAGTAGTTAAAATCTATTTCCATCTCTTTTGCATTTGAAAGATCTTGGTCCTGTAAGAATATTTTGTATTGGTTCTCCTCTAGTTATCAGCATGAAAACTTTCAGAGGAACAGAGCTGACAAAAAATCTTTTGGAACAGCAGGTCATTTGGCAGCTACTAAGTTTATTGTGCCTACTGCCATGCCATGGGAGGCTGAAGCAGCAAGACAAGAACCCGTGCAGGATGTTTACTCTTTACCTGTTCTGCTGTGGATTAAATGAGAACAGATTTTTGGCTCTGATTATCTGTGCATAAATTCAGTCTGAATAGGAGGCAAGTTATTAAATGAGATCAGCTCTGAAAAATAATACTAACCACAGCTAATTTTAAAAAAAGGAATATAAATTGTTAGCTTTTGAGCAGCCAGAGAAAACTGGGGGCTTGTGTGGGCTCTTAGGTTTTGCTGGACTTTATATTGATTCATGTTAAGACTTTTTTGCTCCCTGAGTGTGTACATTTTCTGATGTGGGTACTGATTGTGTGCTGCTTTCTGTGCTCGGATGATAGGGAAGGAGCTATCAGGTAGATGCAGTTTTCAGTTGCTGCCTATCTGGACCAGATTTGAACCAGGCATCTGGAGGAGAGGGATTCTTTTTTTGTTTTGCTAAGTCCCTCTGAGCGTAAAGGTTGACTGGTAAGGAGGGGAGACTAGAGAACAGAAGTAAAGAATACTAATTGTGTAAGGAAAAAAAAAAAAAGAAGAAAACTGGCACAATTCCTAACAAATAGTAGCATGCCATTAGGGATAGTGCTTACTGTGCAAGAGAATCATCTTCTATGCTTGATGAGAGAGAGCTCTCATCATGAGAGACTCCCTATAATGCTTTCCCAAAGTGTGGTGTGTACATTGCTGCTGGTTTGCAGGCCACTTCAAAGGGAAACTCTGAACCTAGATCTCTGAATCCATGCAAGCGTGTAGATCTAAAATATACACCATTCTCTTTTGAAATTGGCTGCAAAGAGTTCCCACAGTTCCCCTTACTACAGGGGGCAGTCCATTCAGAGGAACCCAGCTCACTTTGCTATAGACTGTGTGGCAACAGATGAGTTATTTAGTCTGTCTGCATAATGATTCCTTCACTGTAAAATAAGCAGAATAGCACACCTCTGCCTCACATAAGCTCTTGAAGATAAGAAGTGTAAGATACTGTGACAGAGGGAAGGGATTCCTGGTTATTGCAGACATCCAGGGACTACCACAGTGTTTCATAGTGTTTTTCCCAAGTCAAGACTGAGGCAGAGAACATGTGAGCAGATCTGCAGAATGCCTCCACTATAGCTGGTTCTAATTAGTCATTTTTATGAGCTCCAGAGTCAGACAAAAATGAGGAGCCCTCCCTTCGTGTAGTTTCCTGTTTGCTGGGTGCATGTAAAAGAGCTCTGGCCCTGATGTATGTTAATAATGAGCTGATAATGTAAGCCAGCTGAGAGATGTGGAGTTAGTCTGGTGTGCTGCCAAGTGGGAGGTGAAAGTTCAGGAACTGACTCATGTTGCCAAGACCTGGTCCTGTGGAGAAGGTCTGCCCATTAATAGATTGAGTTTCTCATTAGGGCTACATAGCATATGCTTACAGCTTTTGGGTTTCAGGCTGAAACCCAATACCAGTAAAAGCCTGCTGAACAGAGCGGCAGATTTACTGGTAAATAAAGGATTAAAGGAACGCTTGGCAGGGTTGTTGGACTGGAAACCTGACTGGCCTTTGAAGATTTTTCCATATTGTAGGTCCCCCTTTAAATTTATACCAAGATGAGACTTGTTCTACTCTTTACCATGCAGCCCACGGGGCAGGAGTTTTACATAGTCTGCTCTCTATCCATCAAGGGTATGAGATGCTTAGATCTGTCTTTTAAATCAAATGCATGATACTGCCTTTAAAGTTAAACATCACAAATAAGTTGTTAGCCTAGAGGAGCCTTGTGTAAACAGGCTTCCTTCCTACCCCACTGGCAGGCCTTGTCTTTCTATCAAGAACAAGGACCATGCATTAGTTTTCACAGTCAGCAGCTCAGCATTTACAGCATCTCTAAAACTGCTCTCCTCTTCCTTCTTTTGAATGAGGATCTCCAGCAAACTAGCACAACTGCCTGCTTGCATTACAGCATGTGACATTTATTACAGCTGGCTGTGAATGGAGGTCATACGTGGCTAAACAGCTTTAGCAAACTGAAATGTGGACAGGTTTAAATGGACTTATAAAATTATATATACATAGAGAGAAGTCCAAAAGTCCTACAGCTGACATGACTGTTAATACAGTAGTACTCTGGGACTTCAGGGTGGCAATGGCTTTACATTTCTTAATTCAAAGCAAAAGTTGTTCCCATTAAAATTTTGGTTCTTAAATTTGCATGACTTAATGGCTCTTGTACCACTCTGCTTTATCTGGCCAGCTTTACCTGGGGAAACACAGGATCAAAAGGACCTGCAGGATAGGTACTGAAAACTTGGTTGGTATAATAATGGTTTCCTTTTTCTTTTAATTAATTGGAGTCGTTGTTGTGTTAACTAACGAAGGAGACAAAACTGTAGATGTGGAGGCAGCAGTGAATTTTTTCTAACCCCTCTTCTAACAGAAGGGTTTCTTATATTCCTGTGTGCCCAGAAGCCACAGGGTTTTTTAATCATTGCTGAAATTGTATTGTCTTGATCCAATAGCCATGCTAGACCAAAGTCTTTTCTGATGTAAGACATCTGGCTTCAGTAAAGTTACTACAGGGGGAAGGTATCTGGCTTTTTCCCTTGCTCAGACATGATATGACCAGTCAAAGAGTTCAAGAGTTGGATTTAGAGTTTATCATGTAGAAATGAACTGTATTTATGTGTGGGTGTGTGAATATGTATTGCATGTATGCTTGCACATGCACAAGGATGTATTTCATTATGATGATACCAATCTATTGTTATTATGTAAAGAACTATATTATTTAATTTTTGTAAATAAGAACTAGCGTAAGAATTTTTCTGACTCCAGAGGAGCGTATATCAGATAGTATAGGGATAGCTGGGGTTGTGAAATCCTCTAGGAACTTGAATTTACAGTCAGTGATGAAATTCCTGTGTCAGAGAGACTTTTTTGGGAAGCTGCCTGGGAATGAGCAGTTGGGCTCCAGTATAGATCAATGGGAGAAAACACATATGGGTGTGCAGCAGCATGTGACAGACTGGTTTGTGTGCTACCATCGGTGTGCAGCATGCCTCCCTCCCATGCATTGGCATAGAGAGTCACTGCTGCTGATAGTGGGGACAGCCATGGGTGGTGGCTCTGCAGCCAGCTGTAGGGGCAGTGAGAGCTGTGCTCAAAGCCAGGGTCTTCCAGCTTCTTGGACTTAGAGTATGCCTTGGTCTTGCAGCATCTCACTGACAGCAGAGGCCTGAACACCTCTGATTAAATCAGGAGTTTGTTCAGCAGTAACTTCATCCTCTGCTGCTCATCTCTTTGTCACTGGAGCCAATGTGTTGCCTGATGCAAAGCCAACAGTGTATTGCTGCAGCCGATGCTGCCAGTAGTGAGCGGACAGCGTTCGGTGCATTGAGACATCTTTAGCGAGTCACATCAGCTTCTCTGTCCCTTTGAGGGCAGATTAAAACACTCCTAATGCTTAATAGCATAAATCCTGAGGAGATCTTATGTAAACATATTCGGTGCGCAGTCATTAATTTCCCTTAGGAGCCATGCTGAAAGAAGATGATTTTCAAAGAAAGGGAAAAATTAATTTTATCTTTAAGGACTGCACCAGTTGGAGAAAATTGTAGGAGGTGCTCTGTGGCTTTAGCTGTGTGAATTAGGGATCTGTGGCAGGGATGTGGGGGAGGAGGAAGGTTTGGAAGTTATATTAGGAAAGGACAAAAATAGTACTTGCAAAATGTATAGCAAGGCTCTACTTCAGTGATTTGCAGGGAGGTCTCACTGATTTTTGAGCAGCAGCACTTTAGCCGCATGACACATTCAACCTCTTAGAGAGATGGTGCAAGTCATTTGCTCTCTGCAGTTTTTGTGGCGCTCAGCATAATAATCCTGCATCCATCACCATAAGGACACTTGAGAAGCAACAGTAAGGTAGGATTCTTAATAAAGATTCTCTTTTGTACCAGTTCCAGAGAATGCAGATTTACTGTATTGTACCTTTAGAGGTGTGCAGGCCCACTTTGCCTCTTTCATTGATGGAATCCATCATTCCTTCTTGAAGACTCACTAGACTGCTCTACTTTGACACTGGATTCAGGTTCTTGTAAGGTATCTTCATCTTGGGCATGCCTTGATTTTTGGCTTCTGAATATATTCCTTTGGCACAAACTTTGTCTTGGAAAGAAGAACTTGGTCTCTTTGGCTTATACATCCTAGTTCAGAAACTGGAATTGCCAGATGTCTTCTCCCAGACATTTTCCTCAGGTGTGGCCCAGATTGTGTGTTTTGGTTTGACCAGATTTGTGGTAAGATGATTACAGCCAATAAAAGAGAGAGACTTCTCAATCATCCTCTCTACCTTAAACATTAAAAACAGAACTAAGAGAACATATACATAATTATTCCTTATTTCCTCTCTGTGATTTAGCATTTTGTCAGGTCTGCTTGTGTCCTGAAAGATTCCTTCTTCTGGATCTTATTCTTCCTCTTGTAGTTTTGACTTTCCCATACACAGTACTAACACCACAACCACTGTAGTTCTTTGTTCTTTCTGTCATTTATTCACGCACTCACTTCTCTGTTGCGGGTAAACTGGAGAGGAGATCACAGAATGGCTGAAGTTTAGCTGCTGTGGGGACTGGGACTTAAGGACCCCCTTGCCTCCTGCTTCTGCCCTTCAGTGATAATAGTCACCCACCAGACCACCCAGTGGCTGCTGTGGAGAGCTGGGATGCTGCCACAAAGCTTTTGAGTCAGGACAGGATACTTCGGAGAAACAGCAGATTGGAGGGTGGCTCCTTACCCCAGTATCCACTGGCTCTGTTAGCAGCAGTGGATAGGTGACCTTTTAGGAACTATCACCTTAAAAACAGCCCTTTGAGGTGCTATGACCACAATAACACTAGTGCTCTAACCATCCCTCTTAATTAATCCCTGGGAAAGAAGGTGTTTAACCAGATAGATTTCCGCTTGGATTCTGTCCTGCTGCTGTTCTGGTATGATGAGTTGCTTTGTGATCTGTGACAAAGAATTACTTGGAGGTTAAAGGTGACACTGAGTTCATTTCCCGAATGGGCAAGGCTATCCCCCACCCCATCAGCCTCAGTTCTCAATTAATCTCCTCATAAATCCTCATTGCATTTTTGAAATGGAGATGATTAGCAGGGTAGTAGCCAGGATATTGGAATATTCCAACATGTTTTTAGTCACAGCATGCATGCCTGCAAGTATTGAAATGTGCATGCAGTACATGATCAGCTTTTTATAAGGATAAAATTCTGCAGCAGTTGAAAATAATCCAAGTCAGTACTTCCATGGTTGTCTTCTCCACAAATTAAATATTTTACACCAAATTTGCATAGATTCCTGGAGGCGCCAGGTAGCAGAGAATAAGGTACTTAGTTAGCAGAGATTGAGGTACTTAGTTATCACTTGGGCAAGTTGACAGACTAGAGTCTAATCCTGGAAACATTTGCTACCTTGTCTTGCCAAATTTCATTCATTAACAGTGACTCCTACATGGTGTTACCATCTTAGACTGTCTTGCTTTGATGCTTTCACCTGATACGAGTGCAGTGTAATGCCACAGTTTCCTGCCACTGTGCCCAATGTATCTTGTTAGATTTATCTGTGATCTGCTGGATTCTATCTCCCTAGAACATAAACCAGCACAATTGCCACATGGTGTGACGCTACCATAGGCAGTCATCAAAATGTTTTCTGTGTGACTCTCTTGAACATTGAAAAGGTACATTGAGAGGTCTGCTACCAAGCTCAAGCTTTGCAGATTCTGGACTTAAACTAAAGCAAACAAAACAAGGGATTGTACAACAGGTGCTGGGTAGGGCAATGGGAATAATTTTTACTAATATTTTTCTTCCCCTGAAAAGCAAAACTCCCTCAAGCCTGTAAGATAGGAAGCTGAAAGGTTTATTGAAGGCAGTTGTTTAAAACTACCACTAATCCAGGTCACATAACCCTTCAGTTTGTTATCAGTGCTCTTGTGTAAACATTCTCATGATGATGACAGGTCTAAGGAAAGTGCTGTTGAAGAAATGAAACTGCAGGAGGGGTTCTGTTCTTTTGCAGGTATCTAAAGGTTGCTGATAAGTAGTCTGTTGGAGCATGGAAAACTGTCAGCCATGTAAACAAAACCTCAGAGAATCCATGTGGCAGCTGGTACGTTATTTGGCCTAAAGACAACTCAGATCACCTTTAAAATATAGTGTGCTTGTGTTAAGGAACAGGCCATATAATGTTTAAAGCTTGTTTCAGCATTTCCTGTGGTGTGGAACTTCATAGTGTATTTTAAATACATGATCTTGAAAACAGCTTTTTCCTGAATGTGACGTCCAGATATGCAACTGCTTTCACAGGTCAGGAATTCCTGTTGCTGCAGAGTGTTCCTATTGGCTTGCAGGGGATTACTGGCTGTTTGCAGGAGCAAGTTTAAATTGCCCAACTGCTAAAAAAAAAAAAATTATCATGCAGCTTCTGACATGTTTCTCAATCTGTGTGTAAAGGACATTTAGAAATGGAAGGATTCAATTTGAGGATAACGACATCAAATGAGTCCAAAGATGTCTGTGCTTAGTTTTGATAGCAACTCCTGGAAAACTCAATTTAGTTACACTGCCTCAGTTCCCTATCTAAATGGGAAAATTCTTCCATCTGCTGCGTATTTAGTTCCTGAGGTGGGATGATAGGTCTGGAAATGGTTTATTTCATGGCCAAGTCCAGGACTCTGAGAATATAGGCCCTGAAACATGAGATGCTGGTTATGAACGTGTCAAGATGTATGCTAAAAGTACATTATTATCCCCAGGGAAAGCCTGGTTCAGATCTGATGGTAAGAAATCCTGGTTTTTGTTTTCAGCCTTGGAATTATTCACTGCTGGGGTATACCTACCTCTTTGTGTAATATCCCCTACACTTGTACAGCACAGAGCACAGTGGAGACTGGATCTCAGTGTGGGTCCTTTGGCTTTAATGTAATACAAAATCCTGTTGTTTGTGTTGCTGGATGGATTTATTTTTAATTAGCTTCTCAAAATGTACCTATTTACAAGAAAAATTATTCTCCCTTTTTCTTACTGGTTGATAAGGGGAAAAGCTTTGTACTTAATTTCTTGAGTCCTCTGTGTCCTCTTTCTACACTTACGTAGCTGAAAGTTCCATCCTGCACGGATCTGAGCACTACTCACGCTGAGCTTTGTACTCTTGGTTCTTGTAGATTTTTGTGGCAGTGGAGAGTGCTGAGCAAATTGCACCATTCAGGCTCCAGGACCCTAATCTCTTTTTAAACAAGGACCCTGTGTAAAGCAATTTAATGTCTAAACAGAGGAGTGAGTGCCTATCAGCATCTAACAAAGACTTAAACAGTGGAGGAAAGCACAGTACTGTTAAAAACTAGAGAAAGAGACACTGGGCAAGAAATTGATATATTGCCAAGGTGAGAATTATTTGGTTCATGTTTGTAACTTAGTTCTTATGTGTCCCTGTTTTTATGACACTTCAGTAATTAAAAAATAATAAAATTGTTATAGTCATGTAACTGATCTTTATGACATTCTGGCCAAGGTTTAAAATTTCATGGGGGGTTTTGTGAGCCATCTTGTAGGGCTCAATTGGAGACATCCTCTGCAGACACCTGTCTTTCACATAATTGTACTACCGTGAAAGTCAGGCCCCGTTAGCAGAAGGTCTTCAATGGGATATAAACAGTCCAGACCTCTGAAAAGTTACTGTTTCAGTTAAAAAATCCTGACCGTATTGTTTACTTATTCCCTATTCTGTGACTTCCACCATGTTATTTTTGCCTACTTTAAAGAAATAAGACACCCCTTCTTCCCTCCCCCAAAAAAACCAACCCAGCCCAGTGTTTTACCTAATTTTTGTCTGATGAACTCAATGTGGTTTTTTAATCGGAAGTCAATCAAACTCAGTGATAGGTTCTCTCACGTCATCACTATAGAACTTGGGTTGCAGAGGTTTCCTATGGCTACCGTATGTTTTCAATGGACCTGGGAATAAACTGGTGTTCTAAATCCTCCTCCTCTTTACAGCTATCAGGCAGAATCAGCTTAAGTGTTATTTGGTTTGAAATTCTAGTGCTGACACAATGAATGAATGCAGAATCCATGGAGCTTACCACAATGAGGCAAACAGTGTTGGAACGAAAGGCCATCGTATGACATTTTATCTACTGTATGTTGCTCACAGGACACTGACATTTGCAGCTTATGGCAAGGGGAAGAAAGACTGAGTACCTGAATGATGTCTATAAAGAAGTTTTCCAAACCTTATCTCTTAACAAAAGCTTTCATTAGTGGAAATTTGAGTTCCGGATATTTATCTTTTGATTCTAAACAGCAAACTTGCTTAAATATGTTAGATGGTCTCAGCAGTGCAGACAATTGGTTATGTCAGCACTGGGGGAGTAATTTCTGAAACCTTCACTGACCTTTGCATATACACTGTTGTTTTACAGACTTTTAAGGTCATCAAGCAGTCTGAGAAAAGAGTTTATAGATTTCAGTTCTGAATGCCAGACGGACTAACACATCTCAGGTACATGAATTGAGGGCGAGAGAAAAGACAGGTTTGCAATAAAAGGCAGTTTTGGAATTTCTGTAGCTAAAGGGTTAGAGATATATAGAACTGCACCCATCAAAAATCAGAGCTCGTGGGCTGTCATTAGAAGATTGGAACTGCATTTCTAATGTGCACTTTTCTGAAAGTTTTCCTCATGTTTCCAAATTAGACTTTAAAGATTCTCCTTTCTGTTTGTGGAAAGGCTGTACATCACAAAACAGCCCTTTGTGGTTTATGCACATGCGCCTCTTGTGTCAGTAATCCTGAGGAAAATGGAACAACCTGACAGATGTTGAATAAAGCCTTATAATGCAGAGATCTAATCCTGGTTTCTAGTAGATAATGCTAAAACAAGGAGTTTTACATATAGTTAATGGCATTCCTCTAGATGGTTTGCGTATCTTTTCAAACATTCAAATCATTAATTTAAATTTGGATAAATTCTTGGCCTCTGTGCCTTCCTCCCTGGCAATGAACTCTCTAACCTGACGACACGCTCTATGAAATACGTTTTTCTATCCACTTAGAATTCCCACCATTTACTGTCAGTGACCATCCCTTTGTTTGTGGTTTTAAAAAAATACAGAAGTTTCTGGTGTGCCTTTGTTCACTCTTTGTTTCAGGCACTTAGTCATTTTCCTGTCAGTTCTGAAATGTCTATGTTGTGCCACTGCCGGAGAAGACTGGGGGAAGTGTTCACTGCTGTACTGAATCCACAAATGTCTGCTGAGGTTTAGTGAAGATTTTGGCTGCAGTAATGTTCAAAGGATAATTTCATTAAGGATATACTTCCAGTATGGGAGAGAAGCCTATTTAATAGAATATTACTGCAGTTTTTCATTTAACAATATACTGAAGGAATTAAGGTAATCTGTCTAACTGAAATAAAATAGGAAATTTTCTCAAAATAACTGATTATGGTATCTCCTGACAATCTTTATGTGATGCATTTGAATTGAACTCTAATCTAGGCTAAATAAGGTTCCATATACATGAGTGCTTAAGGTATGTCTGGTTGGTTACCGAAGGCTTGTATTCCTGTACATGTGAAGAGGAATATGTCATCCCAGGTCAATCGACCAAATGCTGCAGTTATAAACTTACCCTTTGACTTCAGGTCTCAGTTTAAAGAAACCTGGATTCTGAAAGGAATTTAAAAAAAAAAAATATTGGTAACAATCATTTATTTGTCGAAAATGCCCTCATGGGGTGCTCACAGAATATTTGAGAATAGCTGCAATTTCCCTCAAATAGGGATTTTTTTTTTTTTTTTTGGCCAATTTGTTTCCACAGTTCAGTTTTAACTTCACAAATTGGTCTCAAGCATTCACCATAAGCATTTGACACTTGACATTGCTTATGTGCAATTAGTCAAAGAATCTCTTTTCTCTCATGGGGTGAGAAAGTGTATCTGATGGGTAAGCATGAGAATAGAAAATGTGGCTTCTGCAATTACTCTGTCATGTAGGTTTTCCAATTGATTTCTTTGAATGGTCATAGAACTGTAGATTTTAGAGGCAGAAAGGAATATGAGACTCCAGTTATCCCCCTACTTAAACAGTGACCCGTGCTGAAAAGAAAGTACCTTTCAGAAAGGTATCCAGTCTTAATGTAAAGGCATGGATAAGCTTTTTCTCTGTTCCAGTAATCAACCTCGCAGTTAAAACTATGTTCCATATACTGAATTTGAGCTTGTTCAGTTTTAAGTTCCACTCGACCTTTCTAACAGCAAAATTCCCTTTCCTAGAGGTTAAGAAAAGGGAATTGGGAGGGGATGAGAGTACAACTAAGGTCACTCTGAGGTCTAAATGAATGTATTTGCTGAGCTCTAGGTCTAAGCAAATACTTGTGCATCTTTTCTACGTTTCTTCTCTATTTCCTGAGCTGGAAGGTTTGATTTGCTATGCAAGAGCAGGACAGATTTGTAGTAGAAGATGGAGTCACAGAAGAGAATGTGGGGGCTGTTCTGGGAGGATGGTTTGTGTAACACACTTATAACATGGTTACCTTCTCTGGGTGCAAGGACAGCATGGGCATGGGAGCCCTTGTAAGGGGGTGATAATGTTTACAGGATTTGCAGGATTTTAGGTGGTGGTGATGCTGTAGACAATATTAGGGTGGTTTTTTTCTTAGAATTCTAGTGGCATTGAATTGGTTTTGGGAAAAAAAAAAAAAAAGTCAGTATGGTACAGCATTCAATTATAGCTACATTTAGGAATGGAGGAACAAGGCAGTGGGTAAAGCTGTTACAAAAAGGAAGGAGAAGATCCTTCCTTAAAAGTTACAGAATTCTTGGCAGAAGCTTCAGCTGTACTGACTTGCTAGGTAACAGGAGAATACAGGGGGTTAGAAACTTGTCTATCACTTTTCATATGGTTTGTTTCCCGGAAGGAGTAATTGTAAATGTGCTTTTATGAGGGCCATACAAGGTGCAGAGAAAGCTTCTTGCATTACACCCCCTTTGCATAGCCAGATGTCTTCTGCTTCTCACTGGCTTTCTCTGGCTAGGAGCCTTCTGGCTGAGAGGACAGGCAGATGGTTTCCTTGAAGGCTCAGTGGTTCATCAAACATCAGTCAGTGAAGATACATGGCCATTGGCCAGTAATCTCCCACCCACAATCTAAACTCTTAATTCTCAGTCCAAAAGAAAGTTGTTTCAAACCAACCTCATAGGAGAATGGCTTTAAAATATTAAGCTTTTATGGCTGTTCCAGTGAATCCAGGACCTAGGGCTCTAGCTCCATATCAAATCCCCCCCAAGAAAATTCCTCTTACACTGGAATTTGAGAAATAATAATACAGATCAGAATTCATCATTTCATATCCAAATCCAAAAATGAACTTGCTAGGTTATAGGAATTTGAGCTGGTCTGTCACACTGGAGCCAGTGATGTGCTTAACAGATGCCTGTTTGGGTTCAGATGAAGTGCTGCAGAAGCATATGAGGCCAGAAGAAGGATTAAAAAGTCAGCAGGCTGTTACAAAGGAGGAGTGATTACTTGTAAGCCTTAACTTTTGTTCTTGGCTAATACTAGCTTTGTTTGATGGTTCTTAAACTTTTCCAAGCTGGACTCTTATTTCTGGGCAAGTAGTAACTCTTGTTTGATAATGGAGAAGGGTAAAGCACATACTGCCTGCTGTAATCAGAGTTGGTCTTCAGCATAGAAATGGTGTTTCTGCATTTCCTTTCCTGTTTGTATTCTTGATTTCCATTTAAATTTGTAAAAGCCATCATGAAATGGAATTTTCACTTATTTGGTCCCAACTGGAGGGCCAACAATAGTCTTTCTTTAAGAATCTCTTAGATGAAGCATCTAGGGGTTTTCTCAGGATATTTACGTGAGGAAGTTCAGCTTACATCATGGAAGCTGTATTTGTACAAATGTGCTTATATCACTCCTGTCACAGAGACCCAGTTCCATTTTCCTGATAAAATTGTGCCCACATTAGAGGCTGAGCAGACGGTGAAATATTGCTCCTATAACTGGTACCGTCATAGGGATAAAATGCTTAAATTTACACCTTGCTTTAACGTGAACCTCTGGAAACATATTTCAGTGGTTGAGTAGAAAAGAGTTTAAAATGGAGAAATCTGTTCCAGAGCACCTGAAAGCACTGAAGGCATGGCTTCTGGTTTGGGGTTTTTGTTTGGTTTTCTTTTTTTTCCTAACAGGCAGTCTGTTTTATTTTTCAGGTAGACAGAGTAATCTTATGCTTAAAGATTATTTAAAATAATAACTTGTGATATGAGACTCAGAAAAACCTTGGCATCTTATTTAAATGGATTCTCTGATAAATTAGAGAACTTCATAGCTGAGCTGATCAAGCATGCAAAAATGTTCTCTGGAAACATTGGTAATTAATTATACCAGGACAGGAAGGTTATTGGGTAGAGATGAAGAGTATAGAACAAATCCCATAAATGATGGCCTGTAGTTGCTGATGCACATGGCTGGGATTCTAAAATAAAATGGAAAATTTCAGCTACCAGTTTTATCAGTAAAAGGCTTAAAGTGCTTAAATTGTCTAAAGTACAGCCATCACTAGAGAAATACAGCACTCCATTATGCACGGTATGAGAGTGGGTGGAAATCTTTAGACTACAATAAAAAAGCAAATCTTTTTCTTCTTTTTGCTGTCAGTCTGACCACATAAGTTTTGCTGTTTGCCTTCAGTTTATTGAAGCAGAAATTGCATTACTGTTTTTTTTTTAGTATTTGGCCAAGTTCTACATACCTCATCCATGGGATATCTGGGATAAATGGAGTGCCTGCAAAAATGAGACCCTTGTCTGTCTGAGTATAATGTGCTACAGCAAAAGTCCTGGGAATTGCAGAGAAACAGCTGTTAAATTTCAAGGATAGATCCTGATCAACAGCCCTTTGAAATCGCAGGACTTCACTTGTCTCTGCAGCCTGCTGAGTTTGTTTCTCTTTTCTGCAGATCTATTGAAGCCAGAGGTACTCCCTTGATAGCAATGGTGCCAAATCCTAGAGTATCTCTAGTCATGGAAACACTTCAGTAAAATGTACCTGTGTGCTTAAGTTAATTAGTGTTTACAGTCATGGAAGTGCTTATGTGCCTGCTTTAACTAGAGCTTGCTGCCCTCTACTATTAGAAGGTTCTTGGCCTGAGACATGAGGATGCCTAATAAAGAAATTCTAATAATTCATCAAGTCAAATTCAGAAGCCAAACTGACCAGTGAGAAGCTGACTTCTTGTGTAGCAAACTGGGTGTTTTTTTAAAAGAATGGTGGTATCTGTCATGTAAATGTTGATGGATGCTCTTTGCGGAGGGCTGCGGGAAGCTGTCCAAATCTCGTCAGGCTCATCCAGGACTGGTGAAGGATTTAGAGAGGAAAGCGAGACCAAACTGCTACTGTTTCAGTATAAACGAGTTCTTGGTCTGCTCCTGGACCAGAAGAAATATGTCGGCTTTGCTGTTTTCTTGAAAGGTCCATGGTCCGAAGTGGATCTTCTTTGCATTCTTTATTTAATTGTTATAGCACTTTGGGATTTAACCCTAAAAGATGAATATTTTGATTCAGCTAAGGGGAAATCAATCAGCTCAGGAGGTGGCATTTGTAGATTCCTTTCCAGCGGAATTTAAATGTATGCCAAGGATTGGAGATTTACAGGATTGTAACTGTGCTAAACTGATGTTATGTCTTAAGAATCTACTTGACAGAGAGGGTATAGGGCTGGTAATTCACTATGTACTGGTGTTTTCATTGACATTCCTCTTAGTTTTTTCTCTTCTGGCCTTCTAATTGGTTTTTATTATTATTTTTGTCCACTCCTGGCAACTTATTTATGAGAACTAATTCTACTGTCCTGTGGTGGTGCATGAATTAAAGATGAGTGAACACATCTGAATTTCTTATTTCAAATTTATACCTGCTGTCCTTTGAGAGACCTGATTCCCCCGCCTCCTCCACATTTGTTTTTTTTCTTTTTTCTTAATTGCCTAACACCTGCCTTCTGAATTTGCTTTCCCAGCACCAAGTAGTGCCAGCCCACCAGCTATGTGCACATTCAATGGGATTGAAGTTGTCTGTCAGCAGTAGTCATTTAGTGTAATGACACATATTGATTATTTATTACTTGAAAACATTTAATGAAACTTGACTGCACAATTAGCAAGCTAGCAGCCAGACATGCTAGAAGGACATTCGGTTTATTACTTGCAAAAATCCTCAAGCTCGCAGCCCTGTGTGAGAAAGCTGGTAAGAGTCTGTCTCTATAGGGCTTTTTAGAGATCTTTAGGTGTTCCTGAGTTTCAGATGAATCTGTGCATTATGCATTACCCTTGCGGTTGCCTTTCTTCTTTAAAGAGCTGAACTTACACAGAACATTAAATTTTGGTTCTGATGGAATTCCCCAAGGACATTGGAACTGACATATGTCTGAGAGCAAGGGCTACTTTTAAATACAAAAAGACACTCTAGCACTAGATACATCATCATTCATTTACCTACTGTATGCATGAGTTAGGAAGAGGGTTTGTGAGTGGTATTATGTAATCCACATATTTTAACTGTTCTCCATTGTTTTCTACCCTAGTTTAGGTAATAAATTTTACCTTTCAACAATCTGTGTTATTAGTCTTTGTAACAGGAAAACAATGCTTATATTAAAAGACATCTGATATTCAGATGAAACTTAAAATCAGCCAGTGTGTACTAATTTCTCTCTGTGTGCATCTTCTATATCAGTATTTGTTGAAATATTTCTAAGCTGTGATGCATATCTACATTTAAATAAGTTGTAAAGTTGAAGTCCTGTCAATATTAAATCATAGAGGTGTAGACCATAGTGCTAAAAACAGCAATAAAAAAGTTAAGATTTCTTGATGGAGGAAGAGAGCAGAATGGGGGGTGTGTGTCAGTTCTTAGAAAAGCAGTTTCTGTGTTTGGCTGTAGAACAGAAACTATCTTTGATCTCCTGGCCAGAGTTCTGCAGGGGTAGTGATTAGCAGTCCTTCAGGGGCTGTGGTTCAGTGGATCAGGCTGACCTACTGAATACCTTGTGCATGCTGTAACTGAACAGAAAGATTGGAAAGACAGGAGGGAAGTTTCTAAGTGGACAGAAAGTTTAGAAGGGGGATGGTATGACCAGGAGAAGTGGGGATGGTGAGCATGTGGGTGGTTTAAAAGATACCCAGTTTACTTACGAATTGCTTTTGGATTACTTTGATCTGTGGCCAGTCCTTAAGAGAATTGGTGTGTGCAAACATAGTCAAGTTCACTTTAAGTTTTGTCAGGGAGGTGAGACGTTGTACAGGAGTAACAAGTAACCTATTTATTTTGCATCTGAGTGATAGTACTCAATGAGTATTTTATAGATTTGCTGTGTATTAGTAAAGCACTGCTGCAGTTCAGTTCAGCCTTGTAAAATGGCTGTTGGGACAAGCATTGCTTCTATGTGAACCTTCCTCTTCCTACTTCCTCCAGGAATATGAGTAATTGATTGCACTGCAGACAACCTTGCAAGCCTGCATTTCTTTTCTTTTGTGAATGTAGTGCACAAAAGAAATAGCTACATCTGAACACGTAGTTGCACTATAAATATTTTTTGCCTGAAATAATGCTTGTCCCTGACTTACCAGGTAGCACTGCAAAAATTGTAGTAAATAGTAAATGTCCACTGAGTCTGTAAGCAGATTTTATCTAACTGGCATCACCTTTTCTTTTATTAGTGACAGACTGTCGAGGGCTCTTGGACAATAATCAGAGATTTTCTTCATTACCAACATACCTACCTGTGAGCTATCGGATCTTCAGTGCTGAGACTTCTTTCTTTCTCAAGGAAGCCAACCAGGACTTTATGAGAAATTCCAGTTTGCAGTCCAGGGTGGAATCGTTCTTCCCATACAAAGCCAAGAGACCGCCTGTGTTAAATGCCAGCTATGGACCATTTTCTGTTGAGCAAGTTGTGCCCCAGGACCTCATGTTAACTTCCAACTTCTTTGGATCTGCCAACAAGTTTACGTATAACTGGAAACTTCAAGCCTACATAATGAGCAGCAAAATTTACCTGAGCAAGCCCAAAGTCCAGGTCCTGTTCTACATCGTGGGCAGGGACTGGGATGACTATAGCACCACTGAACGGCTGCCCTGCCTGCGGGTGTTTGCCTTCCGAGAGACAAGGGAAGTCAGAGGCAGCTGCAGGCTGAAAGGGGATCTGGGGTTATGTGTGGCAGAGCTGGAACTCCTGCCAAGCTGGTTTAACCCCTCCACGGTTGTCACGGGCCGTAAGAAACCACCAGATCAGTCTGAAGGGAGCCCTGTGGAGCTTTACTATACTATTCAACCAGGAGATGAGAAGGGAGAGTGTACTGCTGAGGATCTCAGGAAGGGAAATGCTATTCGGCCAGGAAAAGATGGCATGGATGAAACCACGTCCCACTTACAGAGGATTGGATCTGTCAGCCTCTATCGAGGCCAGGAGACTTCTCAGCTAACGGAGCTACGACTAGACAGTAACATTGTTGTCTGGTTGCCTTCAAAGCCAGTCAAACAAGGAGAGGTTGTGAATGTTTATGTGACAATTGCCAACAATTCTACGGTGGATCAGTTCATACTCAGGTATGGTAGGTTGTTTTTGCATGTTTCTAATGTAGTAGCACGCAGAGATTTTGGGGACATGACGGGAATCTCAACCAATTTGAAGTTAATCCACTCTGAATGTTGCTGCTAGTTACAGAAATACGTTATTTTCCTCCTTGAATGCTGTGAATAGGATTGAAAGCCTCCATCTCTAGGAGGCTTTTAACATGTATCCCATGCCATTTATCATATGCCCACATTATGCAACAACGTACAAAACACAGCAATTTGCTGCTTTAGTGGGGCCATTTCTGTGCGATGACAGACAGTAAGGCACCAGAAAAGTTCTCTGCTTTACAGGGCTTTTAAAATCAGGTTTTTATTTCACAAGCATGGAGTTTAAATGTAGCAAAACTTCAATTACCTGCTTTTCTTTAAGTGCTCTGGCAGTGCTTTGCCTCTCCCACACAGAGTGGTTTTGTTATGAGAGCTCTTTAGGGAGGGGTTTAACTATCTACTTGTAGTTAAGTAGCGTTTGTCTTTGCTAACACATACACCTTTTAAAATAAGGCCTAATGTGTTTGAAATTGCTGTTGATTGGAAGGGACTGTTAAAAGTGAGTGCCATTAGTTTGGACAGGAGTGGCAAATACAGGACCTGGGAATACAAGAAACTGCCTTACCGAGTCAGATCACTTTCCTTTTATCTTCTGCTTTAGCAGTTTCAGATGAAAATCCATTGAGAATGACAAAGACTGGGATGCTTGTTAATCACTGAAATATTTGATATATCTTTTTTTCCTTGTTACCAGGCTTTAAATTCAAAGGAAACTTCCACGGTGATAAGGAACAATTGCTCTTTTAAAGCCTCAGGGAATCAGTTTTGCAAAAGATTCTGCACATGAAAGTATTTATTTCTAAAGCTTATATGAATTAGATTAATACATAGTTGACAACTACTGAGGAGAATAGCCTTTAGAACAGGAAGTGTCGCTTGGCAGATAAAAGGCTTTATTTGAAAAAAGGGGGATTTTAGTCATCCCGGAATTGTTCTGATGTTTGCAGCTTTGGTTAAGTTGGCGAGATAATCTCAGAGACACCTGTTTACTGAATGAAACCTCCATTATAGAAGTCTTTTCTGACGTTTTTGCTTATCTTTTATTGAAAATCCTTTTTTTCACAAAGTAGTAGAAACAGAATACTTTTCCACATAACAAGCATGGCTGTGGTCAATGAAGAAATCCAAAGGCAGTGAACTGGGTGTTTGCTGGGTGGATGGGAGAGGGGATCACCCTTTGAAGATCTGTGTCACAGTCTTTATTTTCCTGAAATTGAGTTCAAGATAAACAAGCTTGCTGATTTCTGGTGTTTGTTTTGTTTTGTTTTGTTTTTCAAAGAAGTGAACTTGACTGCCTAGGCAAGGATATCATTTGCATGCAGTGAGCTGCAATAGACAGAGGTGATAAAGGAGGACATCAGTAGTTGCCTGTGTGATTTGTTATTATGGACAAAATGGATTTGCTTTGCTTTTGAGAACAGGTGACTAATTTCTTTGAAGCGAACAGTCTGACAGCAGTTGGTATATTGGTTGTTCTGTGTTATTACAAGTGCAGAACTCGGGCCCTGTTCTCATACTGAAACACCCTTTTGGTGAAAAGAGAATTTGTGTTTTTGTTTAAAATTGCTTTGAACTAGACAGAAGCAAACGAGCCTAAAAAGACCAAGATTTTTTAAAATTTTATTTATTTTTATTTTTAACGGCTTGCTTGCTCCCAGTGGGGGTGGTCATTGTCCTGAGAGGTAGCATAGGGCTGAATCGTGTTGTAAAAATCAGCACAGTTCAGTGTGCTTCCTTCTCTCCACCACCAAAGAGAAGAAGATTCATGTGACATATTCCAAAGCAGTCTGGGTTTTGAAAACTTTGTCTTGCAGGCATGTTATTCTCTTGTATCTACCAAAGATGTTGATCTGTGCAGTTGTTAAGACATCATACGGAAGCTTTGCTAAATGTCTACAGAAGGGTACTTTTGTGTAAAAGAAAAGGAAATGGTTTGAACTGTGTTTCTGACACTACAATAGAAGGGACCTCTGATACCTGCTGGTGAAAGTTACGTGGGACCATCTCATGAGTCATCAACTGTGTGGCCCGTTCTGTTGGCCGCAAAGGTTTCTTTTGTGGTTTTAGTGGTAGAGGGCTAGTGAAAGGCTGACAAAGCCAAGTTAAGCTTACCAGTTCTGCGATGGAAATGTGTTCTGTTCAATGAAACTTCCTAGGCGTGAGAGAGTATGGAATTTGACCCAGGAATCTATGAGGTGCCTGTATCTTGCAGGACAAAAAGCCAGGTGAATACAGAAGCCAGGGAGTAGTCAGTACATATGTTGGGTCTGCCTAGGGGCTACTTTAACCTTCTCCGTGGCCATTTGCCTGCTTAGATAGAGGGCTGTATGCTCCCATGCTCATGGGCTCCCATCAGAGCAATCCCTGCGTCCTATGACATGCATTCACATTTAATCAACCTAAAGAAAAACACACCACACATTATCCCCAGGCACAGTGGGTTTGTTTATTTTCTGCTTTGTGTGTATTATTCATTGAGGTATTGCAACATCCAGTGCTGAAGCAAACAGCATGTGATCATTGCTTTAGGGGTGAGGGGAAATAATAGCTACAAATCTTCACTGGCAAAAGGAAAGTAGACTGGTCTAAATGACCTCATATCCACAAATCATCGCAATTGAAATTGTGTTCTTAAATTGTGTCTTAATTCAGAATCCTATTACTGTATCTATAAATTTATCAGCCCAAGAACACCAGTAAAGTCAGAGAATGACGAATATGACAGGGAGTGAGGCGAATCATGCATGGTAGTACATTAACGCGGTAGGAGCACTGTCTGAATAAACACAGATCTTCCTTTTCTTGCATCTAGTCTGCACAGAGCTATTGTGAAAGCAGTTCAAGCAACACTGATAGGTTATAGGATACGAGTTGTGTTCCCAGGCCCGTTCCTGTCCCGCTGTGTCACCTCTGGTAAGTCTTTACAGACATTTGCTATATGCAGCGTACAAAATGTGACGCCTGTTTCAGTCTTGTTCCTAAAAGACTTTGTCTTCCTCTGATGGAAAGGGTTTCAAGTTTGCATATTGTCAACAGCAATATGAATGGGAAAATCTTGTTAAAAGAGCTGAAGAAATAGAGAAAGGGGAAGAAATTATTACACTGCACTCCTACCGTTGGGAAGAATTTCCGGGCCCCAAAAAGAAAGATGAATTATATTTATTGCTGACTGCTCACTAAGGAAAATTTCTGTTACCTCTAGCAGTTACATAAACTATAAACAGAAAAAAAGTAGCATCAGGATAGAACAGAAAAGCAAAAAACCAGCAGTATTTAAAATAAAGTATGTTTAGGTCTCCAGTGCACTTCAGAGCTGTTATTAATAAACACCAGTGGCTTCAGCAGAGCTACCATGATTGATTGTTGCATCACCAATTGCTGTGTACACGCGCCTTTCTAATCTGGGTCATCATTTTGGGTGTATTGTCTGTAAAGATTAGAAAGCAAAATCCTTAGGGCAAGACTCTGCTCTTGAATGCGTTTAAGAACAGCCCTCACACCCGGCAGGCTACAAATAAGGACAGAAATCATAACCAAGATGAAAATAAGCTATTCTTGTGAGGTTAACTTTCAGAAAGTAACATGGTATTTGAAGGTGAGTAGGAAGCTGGGCACTTGATTTCTATTTGTAGTACAGAGGAGTCAGTGAGCTGAATGCATTAGGCAGCTTTGTAAAGGTTGGTCTGTGTGCATTGCTGTGTTTGTTCTGTAGCTCTAAATACTTTTCCAGCTACTACACCATTAAAGGATCCTTCCATCTGTTTTTCATGGCATGACATGCCACATTTGATCTCACAGAGCACTGTACAGCACAGGGCCAAAGCAAAAGGTGTAGGAGTGCTAAGTGTTTTATGTTACTCTACTGGACAGGAGCTAATCTCTAACTCACTCTAGAAGGTGCTGAACTACCAGATAACCCGATTTACAGGAGATATTGAGCAGTATAAGTACAGGGAAAGAGGATGAAGTTGTTATCTGTCCTGAGTAAAGAGGTGAAAAACAGTAGCACCTTTTTCCCCCCTCAGGCTTCTTTTTACAGATATTGCAGTGTAGCTCATCGCACCTGAAGGGATGTAGGTTGTAAACGTTGCTGAATTACCTCTGTCCAGCAAACAAATCAACCCAAGACAATGGATAATTAGTAGTGATAATAAATTTACAGATTGGAAGAAGGATAAAGGATAAATGCAGTGAGGAAAGCTATTAAACCCATCAGCTGAGGCAGCTTTATATGTCAGTTCTTAATGAGTATTGACAGCAGTGCTGTGCTTAGGTAGTGTTGAGAACAGCTAAAAATCCAGAGGAAGGTGCACACATAGAGTAGCACTACAGTGTATCCACAGTTAGAAAAAGTAGTTATGATCATAATATTGGTATACTGCTCGCTTGCAGATCTCAGTGTTTCGGGACTAGGTTGTGATCTGGCTGTCAATAGCCATTTTGCAGGAACTGATCATGGAAAAGGGGGATCTCCAGCACTAAACCTGCCTGTTTTGCATGGAAGACCTATTTGAGCCTCCTTAGAGAGTAAACCACTCAGAGGGAGCCATCTGTGCTTGACACTGCCCTGAGCTCTTCTACCTGCTCTATATAAAATAAACAGAAGTAGTAACAATTTCAGGCAATTACTGTTTAATTTTATATACTTAATATATTAACTTTACCTTATGATGAAAAGTTATGACTAACTGAAGCTGAAGTTAACCAGAATACATGAGACAAAAACTAGAGCTGAGTTCATTCTACATTTTGTCTTAACTCATAGTTCTCATCATATTATCCTAAGTATCTGTTTTCCACAGTAAATGGAATGATGATTTCCAACAGTGAAGAGTGTAAATATATTTTTTTTTCTTCTGTTGTTTTTTATTTTGGGTTTTTTTAAGGACTGCTTCATATTTTAAAACTAATGTAGCTCAGAGTGAAATGAAGAGAGACAGAATGATTTGGAGGGATGCTCTTCTGGGCATACATGTGTGTCTCCAGATGTAAATTGCAACAAAACATTTTTCATTTCCTATGCAGCTTTGCATTACTTAAACATTTAAGTTATTTCACTGTAGAAAAGCATTTCAATCAACATCTGAAGGGAGAGGAATTTGAAGCCCTCAGCTTGCTCCTGTTGTCTCCTCATTTCAAGTTCCATTTTCAATTAAAAGGGTCTCATCTTCAAAAATTTCAGACCCACAATTTTACCTAATGCACTAATACAAGAAATAACACAAATGTAGTCCCTGAAAGCTAGATTTACTCTTACAGTGCCTTAAGCCTTCTCTTTAGACATGTATCTTGTCTTCTGGAGCACAGATAAAACTCTAAGTGGTGAAATCTTACACTGTGTAAAGACAAATGTGCACCTCAGGCACTCTGGATAGCAAACTGCAAGTTTGTTCTCACCTGAGACAGAGTTTCTCTATTCATGTTTCCACCTTGAATAAACAAAATGCAAACTTGCTGACTAAGATCTTTCAGACTGTTCTGTCAGATTTTTCTTTTTCAGTAAAGTCAATTGTTAAGACTGGAAAATAAAAGCAATATGCTTGCTTATGAACCTTTAATCAGGGTTCAGAGAAACTGGAGAAACTACACCCCACACCCCCCATGATTAAACCCATCCAAGAAGTAAAATAGGTTTTGCCGATGTAGTTTGAAAAAGGACAGCCTAGAAAACAGAAAGCG
>JAAGNO010027487.1:77366-131228 GCA_033439905.1 Ceryle rudis
GAGCTGCAGGTAACAAAGTACAAGCAGAGGACAGATGCAGCAGATTTAACAAAAGCTGATGTTCACTTTTTCCAGGGCCAATGTTTGTATTTGAATCCTATCTGCCAGACTTCTTGGCTGTCCTGCATCCAGAAAGCATCATCATCATTATTCTTTCTAGAAGTTATAATGCAAATAGATGGGAAGGCAAGTGTTCAACTAGCCAGGCTACATCTTGATAGTACCAGGAGGTTCTACTGCTCTGTGTGAGGGTCAGAACTGATGGTAGGGAAGAGGACTAGTTGTCATTTCTTCACTTGCTGTGGTCTTCTGCATACTGCTTATGCATTTACCAGTCTCGGAGCTGATTGCCGAGTCTCTGTGCAGTGGTTGAATGAGTGTGCCATATATACATATATATAGGGGCAAGAGCAGAAGAAACCAGAAGAGCAATATAAACACAAGGTGGATTTCTCTTGCAGGCTCTGGCCTGTACAAGAAATTAACTATGGTTGTTTTTTAGATAACACATATGACTGGGTTTAGATATACACACTCCTTTATTCTGCAGGGTAAAATTCTCCTGAGAACTCTCTGTTTCACCCTGCAAAGTAGACCAGCTAGTATCTTCTCCTTCTGTGCACATTATCTAAGAGAACAGTGTCAGGGGAAAAATGTCTGAGCGGGTGTTTGTACTGTGTCAGTGATCGTGGGACTTGGATTCTGACTGGCACCTTTTCTGCTGCATTACAATGTTGTTATTTATCCAAATGTTACTGTGTTTTCATGATGCCATTTGTACTTCACAGTATTCTGGTTCCTCTCACCAGAACTTGCTTTCTTCTGAACTTTGTTGAAATCCCTGTTATAACAAGGGATTTCATCCAGAAAGATTTTTCAAATGATCTATTCATTTTAGAAATGATAGAATCATAGATTAGTTTGTGTTGGAAGAGACGTTTAAAGGTCAGCTATTCCAGCCCTCCTGCAATGAGCAGGAACAGCTTCGACTAGAGCAGGTTGCTCAGAGCCCTATCCAACCTGACCTTGAGTGTTTCCAGGGATAGGGCTTTGGCCACCTCTCTGGGCAGCCTGGGCCAGGGTCTCACCACCCTCAGTGTAAAAAATTTTTTCCTTCTATCTAGTCTAAATCTCCCCTCTTTTAGTTTAAAACCACCACCCCTCATCCTATTGCAGCAGTTCTTGCTAAAAGTTCTGTCCCTGTCTTTCCTCTAAGTCCCCTTTAAGTACCCCGTGGTCACAGTAAGGTCTCCCTGGAGCCTTCTCTTTATGTCATGACATGATCAGGTCAAGAATACAGTACCTGAGCTAAGGACTAGCAGGCTATAACACCACACTCCAACTCCTGATTATCAGTTTCCTCTTTCAGCAATTAGTCATACTGTTAAAAATAGATAATTACAAGAAGACATGTCCAGAAAGAGAAGTAACTTCTGAAGTGCCAGACTCCCTGTGGAGTTGTTCCTACAGGAGTGCTAATGAGGGCAGAAATACACTGTGAGGCTGAACAGAAGCAACAGAGATCTGATCTAGAAGTAAGTTGGGGAAAGCACCACCATAACTTTTTGTTAATTGTACATTGGTAGATGTCTGTAAATATATTAGCAGAAAGCACATGGAGGAAGTTATTGAAGTTCTAGAGTACATCGGAGTGAGCCTTTATCTCCCTGTGGTGTGTGGGCCTTATAGCCAAGGCTAAATTTGCTGTCGCTCACATGCAGAGGATTAAAGTCCTTTTACGTGGAATTGAAATTTCTACTTCTGGATTCAGATTGTGTTCCGTCCTGCCGGACAGTGTAGTATGGTGATTTGGCAACCTGTTGCCCAGTTTGTTCGTGTGTGGGCTTCATTTCTAAACTAACAAGAATGCTGTTAATAATCCAAAAGTTGTGTAAGCCCCAGTGAAACAAGATGGTTTTTTTCAGATATCTTAATTCTCGTCGTCACTAAATGAGTATGGCCAGAGTTAATTACACACAATGAGCTTGGAAATGAGAAAAAAAAAAAAAAACACCCTACATCAATTAGCATGCAAGAAGAGAGAACAGATAACTGCAAGGGATCATAGAGAATTCTGAAGCAAATCCTTTTTCCCTCTACACCAAGTTACAAGCCAGTAAGATGTTTTTATTATTTTTTTCCCGGTTGCTACGATGGCAGTGCAATAGCTAAAGTTTGCATGCTGAACTGAAGAAAGGGCTTGGGGCATCCAGTGTGGAGAAGCTGTGTGCAAGGAGTGAAATGACTTTCAAGCCTGGCTTCAGAAACCAGGGAGGCCCTTGTAGTAGAATTGTGGGAAAGTATTGCTATAACAACAAAGTATTTGCTCTTAAAGGGGGAAAAGTATGTAGCACCATCAAAGAAGGACAAGGATTCAAAGGGAAACATATGTCTAAAACATACGGGTCAAGTTTATTTGAAAGGGAAATTTGTTTGCTTTTGATTCATTATAACATTTCCCATGGAGACTAGCAAATATAGCTGCCACGTTTTTGGCAAAGGGGATCTGCTCCTAAACCTGAAACACTTAAATACACAGACGTGTGTAAATATGGTCTCTATTAGTTTCAGACATTTAACTTCTAACTCCTGCCTTTTGTAGTTAATTTTTAAGATTTTTTTTTTCTATTTTAAACTTAAAATGGGAATGTTAATACAAAAAATGTTGTTATTATTGGTTTGGTTTTTTTAGAAAGTGAAAGAAGGACAAGGTGATTAAAAAGTTTTCTTCAGTGGTTATGCTAAATGCGCAGAGGTCTGGGGGAGCAGGGGCCCTGGAGGTAGGCTATACTGGAAAAACTTTCTGTAGGGTGCAATGGGCCTGAAACCACCTGATGTTTGTAGTTATTGAATGTCATTATTAGAACTGGTTGGCTATTACAGAAAACATTTGGGTAGCAGTAACTCAGGAATCATCTCTGACCGTGCTTTCCAAACAATATTTATTAGCAGAGTTGAAATTTGAAGGTGGGGTAGGATGAAGTCAAATCAGGCTTTATTCACTGAACCATTCTGGTTCCAGTGCCTTCTCTGGGCTGGAATAAAGCACTGCTTTTTTTGTTTGCTTTTAAATAAACATATGACCCACTCCTCTCTCACACAGGCAAAGAGCTCTCACTGCTGTGAGAAGGAGCTTCACCACCTTTGGGATGAGAGGGTGAGGAGGATCAATACAAGAATGCCTGAGTACTGGCCAGGCTTCTATTTCACTCTTCCTAAGCATACGATAGCTGGAAAAGCAAACAATACACTGAAACCTAATCAAGTCAAGTGCATTTAAAAAACTAATTGTGACTGTCATCAAGGGATTGCAGTCAATGGAATTGATACAAACCTCTCAAAGCCTCAGTGCAAAAAAGATGGGCAAGCTCACAGCTAGAATAATAGCTCTAGCCCATGGTAAGTAGAATGGTTTCAGCCTCCTGATCTGTATTGTTCACACTTGAGCAGTGCTTACTGAAATGAATGTATATGTCCATACATACAAATACATATATATAAATTTGTTTTTAGAAGCACCTCAAGTAGACTCTTTATGCAGCTATGTAAAAGGCTGATACCTGTTCCTCAGACATCACCTTTAGATCCCTATCAACACGCTGCCTTATAGCTCTTGGGACTAGTCTTAGGCAAAGAATAGGACTTATGGGTCAAAGCATTTGCTTTTTCCTCCATGCACATGCTCTTCTTGCTTTTGTACGTGTGTTGCAATACTTACAATGGCTGAAATGAGACAGTGGTGACAAACACAGGGAGAATTGCCAAGGTTGTCTTGGCATTGTTTCCTTTCTCTCTCTGGCCCAAAAAAAGGGAAGGAGAGAAAGAGCAGAGGCTTTGGCTATTTGCCAGTTTGCTTAGTGATTTGCAGACAGATCTGCCTGTGAAGACATGGTTGCAAGCACTTGTTAGTGTGTAGTGCCAGTGACAGATCTCAAGACAGCCAACTGTCTTTCTTGCGAGAACACTGGTTACCTGCCTTTGGTAATGAAGTGTCTGAACCTTGCTGTTCTGACTTTTGACAGTGCCTTGTTGTAAGCGGATATTAAATGATTCCTAATCAAGTTAAACAAGGTATGCATCCACAGTGGGGCTCACGGTGAATTGTATGCCCTGAAATCTAATTTTGTCTTTGTTCTTTTTTACAAGACTATGGCCATGATTTTGAGTGACTGATAGGGAGTAAATGTGCACAGATTGTGTTTTTACACACATTGAGATAAAAAGCCATACCACTGCTGGGCTGCTTTACCCAAAAGGAAGCATATATGTTCTTTAAATATTTCCTCACAGCTGGTGCTAAACTCGAGCTGAAAGGTGCAGTAGTCTGCCATGGAGGCAGAGTCGTCTGCCATGGTGTGCAGATCTCATGTGAAATAGAGTTTGGTCTTCCATATTGAACTTGCTGAGTGCTTGGACTTCGGTTTTACAGATCTCTCAGAGTCCAAAATGGCACAGCTATTAGATGTATTTGAGTTTTTTATTACCTTTGAGTGATGGAAATGAGATTTCCTCCTGTAGACTGAATTCACTTTTAGGGTTCTTTAGAGCTGTGTCTCATCTTCATTCATTTTAGTTCAGATCTTGATGTCATAATCATAACAATTTCATTTTGTCAGTGTTGATTTTCAGTGTTCCAGCAAAAGCCTGATTTAAGAAAATTTATTCTTTATAACATAAAGATATGAAGAGATTCTGAGCTACCTCCAGGAGCCATAATAAAGAGAGGGTGAAGCATTTTGATGAACCTTTTCTGGTGAGACTTCTCTCCAGACATACCGAGATTTTGCTTAGGTACTACAATTTCCATAATCATTTAAAATCTGTCAGACTCTCTTCTAGTCTTGTTCTGACTGCACTACACAGTAAACCTGAAGGATGGTCTTTTTTTTAAGAGCAGCTCAGGATAAAAATAGTATCTTTCTCACAGAAATCGGTGAAAGAGTTTTCACAGGCCGTGCCAACAGTGTTCCCAGTGTTCCTGGCTCAGAGCATTTCTATTTATCCTTCTCTTCTAAAAGCACTGAATTCACTTTCAAGTTTGCAAGCATTAAAAAAATAATTGGATATCCAAATTTGATGGTGCACTTGAAATATCCAGCAGGCATTCCAGATACACCTCGTCTTTGAATTATTCTGGATATAAGGCACCTAGATGCCAAATTGTTAGATCTTGGCAGTGTTCCCATTTGTCTAGCAAAGCAATCCTATTATAATTAATGTGGCAAGGCTTCTCTATGTAGGAAAATATTTAAGGGATCTGCAGAGACCACAAAATAAACCATAATAAAAGAATTCTGCAAATTAGGGACGTATGGTTGGTGTGGCTGATGCTGGCAAAATCATTCTGAAGCCTCATTTATACATCGTCTTACTGCCATCCATCACACTTCCACATAGTGGCAGGAGATGTCAGCAGAAGCTGTTGCTGCACCTTAAAATAAACTTGGTGTGTGTTCTGCATTCAGGTGAAAGGCTGTAGCTTAAAGTGAAGTAGAAAGAAATAGTAGCATTGAGCTTTGTTAGTTTCTCTCGCTGTCTTCTCTCTCTATCTATATAAGCATTTAATACAAATAGTTTTGAATTTCTGACTATATTAACTTCTTTTGGAAGTTCTGGGGCCAAACTGATGTATAAATCTGCTCAAAGTGTGGAATAATCCGGTAAAATCACCATAAAGAGAACAGAATTTGGCCTAGTATGTCCAGATTAAATAAATTATACTGGAAAGGCAATTAAAACTTCATTTTTTGTGCTGATTACTTTGATGCTTTACTCTTTAAAATCTATCTTTAGGAAAAATAGTACTGTAGGTTATTTAGAAAAATTTGGTTTTTTCAGCATGTAAAATAGCTAGTGAAAAGCTAGGTTAAGGGCTGCCCAAACTTACAAGTGCTCGTAATTGTTTATTTTAAAAAACAGTGTTTACCTCACTGGAAAGACATAGGCACTTGGGACTGTGAAATGATGAGAGATGTAAACAGCAACATCTTTCATTGTCAGAGGAGCTTTACTGCAGAAGCATGTTCAATCAGCACTGGTTCCTTCTCATTAAGTGGTGTCACTTAATTACAGCTCCAGGTGAAACAAAATGATTTGCAATAACCATGTCAATTTAATTAGCATGATACAAATATAAGCGGGTTTTTTTCTCATTGCATAATGCATGGACATGACCTCTTTAAATGTATTTACTTTTATTGACATTTTAATTGGCTGCCCACACACAGTTTCTCTGTGTAGTGATTTCCATAGTAACAAAAGACAAATGATCATGCCACTCGCACTAGGAACCACATAAAATTACATTGCTGGCCTCTTCCTACTTCTCTTCCCAAGGGCTAAAAGCATCCTTAAAAACCTGTAGTCTAAATACCAGAATGAGACAGAAGGGCATAGGTAGTACCACCCTATGCTTAGGGTTATGTGTATTTTAGCATGACCTAGTAGGTAAGGTACAGAGTCAGAGGTAGCGAAGTCCCTGACAGAACTTCGTGATCACTAGTGTGGGAGAAACTGCCAAGTAGACATATTGCCACTCTCAGGGTATAGTTTAGACACATCTATCTCTCTTTTAAAATCAGATGTGCTTAAAGGTAATTTATCATTGTAGCATCTCTTCCCTCATATCTAATGTTTTTCTGCACTGCAGTTTGTAAATACTTTTGCAAAGTCTTTGAACTATTGGGTCATGGATGATTTTGCTTCTTATATTTATTCCCCTGTGCCATATGGCATAGATAATCTTGCAAACTTAAGGAAGTCAAAAATTTATTTTTCCATTTTTTAAACCTTTTTTCTGGTTCTTACCACTGGACAGTGCAAGTCAGTTCCATTTTTCATTCTCTGAGGAGAGTTTCTAGTCTCTACCACTGTGTAAGGAAATCCTAAGCTCCCCCTTCCAACACCAGTTTTTATCAAAATTGTTGCTCAAATGGGTGAGTTCAGAACTGAAACCTTCTCTATCTTTAGTAGCAGGATGATGGGAGACAGAAATGTAACTCAGGACTGTCTCTTTCTCACTCACTGCAAAAAATTGCTTTTCTGCTGTGACCAACAGAATTCTGTAGCATGCCCCGAATAGCTGGTAGTGCTCCTCTGCCTAGAAGTAATTTTCCTATTGCTCAGAAGTCATCTGAAAAGTGCTCATTTTCCTTCAAGTAGCAAAATGCTCTGAAATGCTGTTTTAAGAACTATTGATACAGAAGCAGGTAGAAATTCACAGAAAAAATTGCAGACAGGTAAGAGACCAACCTGCATGTTACCACCAGTTCTTCTAATTATAGGCCAGCAGAAGGAAATTTTGAGTTGAATTCTGCCAACATTCACCCTATAACAGTCAGTCTATGATTAGTCATATAAATAAATAAACTGTAAACAAAATATTTCAATTGTCAGAGCAGCAATCCCATCTGCCTGGGGCATAAATCCTAAGAAGAAAGTGATATTGCCTTTCAGGAGAGCTGAGCAGGATCGTGTGTTGCTTTTGAGGCCAGTATGAAAGCTATATACATGCATAGTTTTTAACGTGGTTGAAGACCATAATCAGAACTTCATTTTATGATAATATAGTGCCAACCAAAGTGTTTGGCCTTTGAGGCTGATGTTTTCAGGTTGGAAAACTCTTGGCTGGAAATTAATGTGTCTAAAGACTAGTTTTGTTTCATAGGGCACAGATAAGATGAAAATTTGATTAGTTGATACACTGTCAACATAAGAGTTATGAAGTATCAATATTCTATTAACAGTTTTGAACTGAACAAATGACCACGTCTGCTAGATTGCATTTCACAGTCACAGAAAACTATTCTGTTTGTAGAAAAGGGTCATACATAATGCCAGATACAAATATTTATCATTTTGCAATACTATTCCTAGGACAGTTCTTGGTCTACCACAGAAGTAAAAAACAGAGGCTGGCATTGTAAATGAGAACAGGTAAGTCTGAACTCTGCCTTAGGATGCTCATGAATATAAGGACATACGTTTGGTCCATTTAAATAGGTAAATCAGGGTTCTACCGTATATGATGGAACTATAGAGTGCATCAGGAGTGAGAGCTTGTTCCTTTAGGTATTTTAGAATGTCTAATTCTCATGCTAGAGGCTGATTTTTAGGTAAGATACAATCTAAAGCCTCACTACCTGTGGTCATTTAAAAACTCTTCCTCCTTTTCAGTAGGGTTTTAATATCATATTGTCTTTGATACCTCAGATATCTTCTCAAAATCCTTTCTATAGCTGCAATTCTAAAACAGATCTGCTCCTGCCTCTAATACTATTTCTGTAAAATACTATATAGTTCCCTCTTTCCAATAATAGAAAAAAACCTTCATTGTTGTGGTGTTTATAGCTCAGGATTATTAGGAGCTGAGTTTGGCTGAAATTCTTGGCAAAAATGATGTGTTCAGTGAAGAGTACAACTTTGAGGCAGCCAAAGAAATTAATATGTCAAATTTTAATTTAAGAAAGAGCTGAACAGCCTGATAATGAAACAGACCTTTCAGTTTCTGAAAAGTCACTTCAACCAGTAACTTTTTTTTTTTTTTTTTGCCTTGATTGGCTTTTTTTCACCTTCCTCTCCGATGCACACCTGGCTCAGTGGGGAACTAGTGCTATGTATCTGCACAATTCTTTCCTCCTGTGTCCTCTTGTAATCAGAATGCCTGGTGACATTGTAGGATGGAAGTTGCTTTTGGATTCAGTTCCATTTCAGAGCTTGGCATTCAGTTCATGACCTTTCCAAAAATAGTTTGACTTATTGCAGACTATGCTATTAGTGTATAAATTGAGTGATGAAACTAGGGATAAAAGCAAGAGAGAAAAATACAGTTAGCTTGACTTTCCCTTCTGGAGCTGGCAAGTTGGGTTTTCTCCTGAGATGGCTATTGTCTTTCAGTGTTGTCATGTGTGACCTTGTGTGCCAGACACATTTGAGTTCCATGATCATGAATGATTTTCAGAGGTTGGTATGGATGTGCTAAAAATACGTGGGTGCCATCACACACGTTTTCTTAAATGAGATTAAGTAAAAGAGTAATATTTGGATTCATTCTTTATCATTAGAGTTCTTGACAAGGGTCCTTACCAAAGTAGAGAAAGTTCTGAAATCCTAAGAGGAGAAATTACAACACAGTCTCTTTGTAATGGTACATATAATCCTTTTTTTTCCCCCCGAATTGTTTTGAATACCTGTGCTTTAGGTATTCATTTCAAATACCTACCTTTAGGTGATAGCTAAAATTTAGTATAAATTGGGGAAGAGTGGTAAATCTTTGATATGCTACGCTTTTGCCAAGAGCTCTTCTTAGAATGCAGAGGAGTCATTCATATGGTCAGGTTTCCTTGGTTTAAGAGGGGGTTTCAAAGTATTATTTATTGTTTGTGGGGTTGGTACTGTGCTCAGAACAGGGAGAAAAGTCATACATGGCTCTGGGTCAGTGTTGCAGTGAGTAGAAGTGTTTCTGTTTCATGGTCTTTCAACCACACTGCTGGGCAGCCAGGTCAAAATTTCTTTCTCCAGTATCGAGAGAACTGAAGGACAGCTCCTGCTTTCTTTGTGTGTGTTGTGATATTATAAACTCTTAAAAGCTTTGGGTGAGGCTTTTATCAAAGGGATGTACTAGTAATGAATACAGATAAATACAGCAGATTCTGGATTCAGTTGGGAGATTGGTCTGAACAGTGAAGTGATAACTGGGGTCCAGTGTGTATTGAAATTCCAGATTTTAGACCAAATGTTCATCCACCCCTTTGAAAAAAAAAATATTAGGGCCAAATTTCAAAGCCCATGGCAAGACTGGGAGAGAAGAAAGAAATGAGAGAGCTGGAGAAAAAACTGAGGTGGAAAAACCCCAGCATCTCCGTGCTAGCTGGAGACAAAGATATGGAGAGCAGTGTCGTCTTTCATCACAGATGTGCATGTTTTGGTAGAGAAATAAATAGCATTTATTTTGAAATTTCCTCCTTTGATTTCAAAGTTCTTTGCAATCAAGTGGGTTTATATTATCATCAGCATTTTGGAGAAGAAGGATGAAGAACAGAGAGGTTAAGAGGCCTCATCCGATGTCACGCAAGAAGCTGGAATCGCATCCAGGAATAGCTTCCTATCCGTTGCACTGTGCTGTGATACAATGCTGCTATATAGAGAGGAGCTTACTGTGCATCTGTGATACATTATGCAGCTGTAGAGAGCATTCAGCATTTGAGCTTGTAACAGCACAGATAATCTAAACATAGAAGAGATGGAAAAAGTCAAGTGATAAAACCTGCGTCTTTGTAACCTCCCCCAGAAAATCAGCAAATCAAAATCTGTGTCCTAGGTTGTGGCACAAAAATCTCATAAAAACTGAAGTCGAGTGGTAACTGCAACAATAAAATGAAGTAGCATTAAGTAGAAGCATCAGTAGATGCAATGTGTATATTCTGTTTCAAACATTCTCTTTCTAGCAAGACAATCTCTAAAATTAATGAATACTAACTCATTATGATGAGGCAGGGCATAGAAATGCTAAGTGAGGCATTGCCTCCAAACCTTCAGCAGGCGTCAAGAGTTTAAGATGTTCAACAGACAAATGCCTAAACTAGTAAATAAAATCTTGCAGCTAGCAAAGCTGGGCTCTGTTACACCCAATGGCAAATTGCAGTCACGTGGACATGATTTGCTTTGCCACTGTTGGGAACTGATGAACTTACCATTTCCAAAAAGCAGAGTATTAAAAGTGAGCAAGAGTAGGCTGTTCTTCTTGAGACCAGACCCTGCAGAACTCAGTGTGCGTGTTACATAACGTATTGTAGCCACATTGAGAAAATATTTTTAGATTCCTGTTTATCTTCTTGATGACTGGTCTTTTCCTTTAATTAAAGATTAAGTAAACCATCTATTCCACTTACCCAAGCTCTTCTAATAATTTTCTGACTTTCTGGTACAAAATTAATTTCTCTCTAAAGGCCTTTGGTAGGCAGTGAAATAGGGTGACAGCTCTAGAATGGCAGGAGATAAGTTGTTCCACAACAATTTACACCCTTTCTCAAAGCAGATGATTTTTTTTTTATTAAATATAACTATTTGGAAGTCTAAACCCTTCTGCTTTACCCTACATGATCACACACTTTTAATTAAAACAGAAGATGTGGTTATTGAAAGCGTTAATACCCGTTCTTGTAACACGTGCGTGTACAAATACAGCCTATTATGAATGAAACTGGTTTTCTATATGAATCATGTTAAAGATGCCACCGTGCAATTAGTCTGTAAGAATTGTCTTGATACTTAACATGACAGAATCTAAATGCTCTAACTCAGTACCGTCATGTTGGCACATGCTGATGTAAGATCTCTACAAAATTTCTCTCTGAGCTTTCAGACCAATGCCATTTTTTTAATGTATATTTTTCATGTGGGTTTTCTTCTTTCGGTAGGCAGGGCAAGTCTCTATAGTTTGTGCAGTGGCCATGCTTGAGCCAGTAATACCATCCCTTAATCACATTATCAAACTGGCACAAATGAGGAAGGAAAGCATAATGCAAGGTTTTGGATGAGAGTCATGAGATGAAGATAAAGCATTTCCTGGCTCCCTAAGGCTTTTATTTCTTTTCAAGGGAAAAAAATACGCTTTTATCAGCTTTGAAGGTCAGGTAGTAAAATACAGAGGTTAAGCAGTTTTACTTTAATTTTGGATCCAGTATCGGAAATTCCTATTCAAGGACTGGATAAAGCAGCATAGGCAGTCAGTTCTGTCTGTTCATGGATCTCAGTACTGGAACAAGTCAAGAGATAAATCATGTGGATGGTGTGGACCAGCAAGGGATTCTGCTGTTCCGACTCCTTTGATGGTGCTGTTATCTGTTTGTGTATGCAGACATGAGGAAAAATGTTGGTTTGCTCCCTCCCAATTACCTTATAGTACTTTATTAATCTTTTTGTGCCTGCGATTGATTTTCTTTTCTGTGTCTGGTTTTTGTTTTTTTTTTTTCTTCCCTATCATTTCTTGCACACAAATCGCTCTTTCCTCCCTTCTCCCCACTGGACTCAGAGATGGGGTGAGGGAGTCATCTGGTACGTGCCTGAAATCTGGGAGTTTATCATATTTTCGTTGTGAGGAACAAATGTCTGGAGTCCCTTTATTCTTGGGTTCGTTAACATGACAGCACTAAACTACTTAATGAGACTGGTGTGGATCTGAATCTATTGATAATTGTGGTGATAAGGCCCATATAAAGTCACTGTTACGGGTAATTTGTTGTTACTACTTTGGAATTAGGCCAAGGATTAGAGAATGCTGCTGCTTTTCATGGATTTGACATCGGCAAGAACTATGGCAATAAAACAAACCTTCTTAAATCCGTATTGGCTTTCCTGCTACCTCTTACTCTTTGACACACTGGCCATTCTGTTTGCTAAACCATTTTCCACTAAACTTGTATTTGTTCCTTGACTTAATCTTAAATGTATAGTGCAAAATCCACAGGTTGTAAGGAAGCCTTATGCTAAAGGAGCAGTGTATTTTAGATGGGATTTTTCTGCTCCTTTTTGAAGTAGCTTGCGATTTCCAGCAAGCTATGTAAACGTATGCAAGCTGGTTTTCTAGCAGACCAGTGTTGTAATAGATGGCTTATCTTGCTCTGGGAATGACCCACAGGTTCCTTGGATTATCCTCCCATTTTTGTGGGTGTCTGAGCATTAACTTGTGGCTCTGTCTGGGAGGTTCAAGACTGTATCGTATGATTAACCAACTCATGTTGGTTACAGGTATGCTGGGTGATGAAAAACCGAACTGAAGTCACAGTCAGGGCTGCAGCACTAGAAATGTTTCACACACAACACTTAGAGCAGCACTGAAACTGTGTTTTGCCCTTAGAGACCTAGTACTTCACCCAGCCACAGCAGCTTATGCTTAAAGTACAGCTAAATAGTGTTAGAAGCTCTCTTTTGGCTGATGTTGCATGTTTTCATTTTAAATAAGATTATTTAAACTCCTCTTATAGCCATTTGTTCACGATTTTCTCAGTTCCTTAATGCCTTCCATTATATAAAAAAATATTCACAGAAATATTGTACTTTAATAGAGCCTTAAGGGTCCCAGCGGGCTTTGCATACTGAAAGACAGACTCTGTTCTGAAGAATTTGCTGTAATTTATACTCCATTCTGACAGTACGGAATGGTTCATAAACAGAATTGGGGGTTGCGGAGTTATATTCCTGAATTTCGGGTAGGGTGGTTGAAAATTTCCCTTTTTGTCCTGTTCATCTACTTTCTGCTCATGCTTTGTAAAGAGAATCTTTAGTTAGTAGCAGAATGATTTTTTTTTTTCTTTTTTTTCTGAAATTCCATAGATTTCTGTATCAGCCTCTGCTGTTTCCACTGAGATAATTCTCTATTAATGAGTTAACTGAAAGTGCTATTGTGCAAATTCAGATTGTCTGCTGTGTTGCCCAAGGACTCTCTTTTTAAAGTTGGGCTTTGAATCTCTCTGGCTAACCTAAAGCAAACATTTTAAAATAAAACCACATTCTAAAACCTTCCCATCACATTGCTTTTAGTCTCCTCTTTTCATAGCATTTCACAGAAGTGAGCATTAATGTCTTTCTTAACAGTTTATGAACAGGAAAAGAAATCACAAAGAAATGCAAAGGCAAAGGAGATCTGTAATCAGGTAATCAGTTGCCCTGGATTGGACCAGTTAAATCTTCATTTCTCTGAGAGCATCTGTGTATTGAGTGACAACTGGTACTTCAACAAAAAATTCTGTTAGCTCCTTAGAAAGTTGGGAAGATGGGATTTTTTTTTTCATTATTAAAGGAAATTTCCTTGAGGATGTGTACTAGTTAATAGCTCAGTTCAAATGCCTTCATCACTAACTTAATATAAAAAAAAAAACGCCAACAACAAAAAAAGCACAAAGATTTGTTTCTGTTATTAGAGAACAAATGCTCTTCATGGATGTAATGTTACTATTTAGTGAAATGCAGAATGACTGACAATATTTTTAAGGACTTACTTCAAGGGTTTTGTAAAGGCTTTCAAGGAAAAACTTCTAAACGTGATTTATTTTGAAGAGATGCTCTTTAAAGACACAGAAAACCAACACCCTACATTTACAGACTTGTAGCTGTTTCTGTTAATGTCTGCCTCAAAGAATTGAAATGTCAAGAGTAAAACAAGCCCAGCACCATGAGCTGTTTTCTCGTTTGATACATGTCTTGTTAAGGCATTGAACTCTCAGTGAGGGAAGGAGGGCTCTATCTAGTGTCTGCATTGCTCTGAGAGGCAATACTAGCTAAAGAAGTCAGCACTGCATCTATCGATTACGCTACAATACCCTCCTGATACAAAACGTGTAAGAAGAATCCCAAACTGATGAATTTCTGCTTCCCTTGGATGTATCCAGAGGATCTTGTGCTTTGCAAATTACATCTGTTGCTCCAGTGGCTACCACAGTCGACTGGATGACCATTGACTGCAGCAAGTTTTCACTAATTCTTTTACATTTGGGCAAAGGCAAAGGGGATGTGAAATGTACGGTGACTGGGAGAACAGCATTCTGTATCGACTTGGGCAATTTCAGATGAGTACAGGTGACTGCTGCTGTAGTGTAAAATCATGTTTTGGGATTTTAAGTATCAGAATGCTATAGCAGTAAGGTGGGGGGGGAATCCTCCTCCACTGCCTTCTCATTTTGAATAGCAGACACTTTCCCCCACTTTTATAGCAGCAGTACATCATATTTACAACATGTAGCATAGCAAGGTTAGATGGCCAAGTGTTAAGTCAAGAAAAAATTGCCTTCTCAGGGATACTCAAATATTTCAGTTCATGTTTGGAAGACAGCATTGATGTGCTACTGGTTGACTTCATTTCAGAAATGGACAACACTGTGATTCATCTAGACAGAGTCAAAAAGCTGATCTCAATCTTTGTGCTTGCTTTTCAAACATCCTCTATGATCAGATGTCCTGTGTGCAGGCAAGGCATTTATTTATATATAGTGCTACTGCTGAAGTTCTCCAGGGTCTTGAAACCAGTATGCCACTGTATTTCAGATGCATGTCAGCAGGCTAAGAGTCCTCATCAGAATTTCCTGCCTCACTGAGTGTTTCTGATTCAGCTACATTGCTGTGTCTTTGTACTTACTGTAGGAATTAAAGCAAAAGACCAGAAGACAGGAAGTAAGGCTGCTGCTGGGGAGTACTGAAAATCTGTTTCCTGTGCTGGTAGCCTCTGAGAGGAGAGCATGACACCCCTGGGCTTGTCTGGACTGGAGAAGAGAATAGATGGAAAAGGGGGCACAAAGAGGTTATAGAATTTTCGTCCTTGGAGGATTTCAAAGCCTAACAGCCCTGAGCACCCTGGTCTGAATTCAGTGTTGCCCCTGCTTTGAAGAGGGGACTAGACTAGATGTCTCCCAAGGACCCTTATCCTGTATTGTTCTGTGATGCCATAGAAAGAATACTAATGAGAAATGAGATCTGGGGAAGGTTGAATGGGAATGTGAGCATAGATGTACAAAATCATAAAGTTAACTGTAATAAAATATGGATCACTTAAGTACTATCAATCTTAATGCATCATCTCTTCTTTTGCCAGTTAGTATAAAAAGTGGATTTGTAAGTTAGGTCAGACCAAGAGTTACCAGTGACTTTTGCAAAGACCCTTTCTGACCCTTTCTTGCTTTTTGACTGTGATACAGTGCCCATTGGCTACCACATTTCCATCCTTTCTTTTAATCTCTCTTACATCTTATCAACAGAATTTCAAGGTAACTATAAAGACGTTATCTTTTTTTTTTTTTTCCTCTGGCTTTCTGTGTTTTTAACTTTAAGTAGTTCAGTCTAAAACATGACATTTTCAGCACATAAAAGCCTCACTTTGCAGCAGAAAAATGTCAGGCTTTTGTCTCCCTGCAAAAGTCCCTTGGGATATTGGTCCTTAGCTATCCCGGACTTAATCCATCACCCAGGGGTTCTTGTTGACAGTGTACTGGTAAGAGGAGGCAGGTGAATCTTGGCTGCATCCCTGGTAAAGAGGTAACTGTGTAGCCATAACCACATCCATAGCTCGTGCTTGTGGAGAGACAAAGCCTTTCTCAATTTCCCTGGTGAATCTGAACCTGTATACTTTTTGTATTCCAAGTGCCTATTCCCAAAGCTGGCAACAGTGCCTGCATGTAACACCCCCTGTACATCACTCTCAGTCCTTGCTCACTAGGCGACAAAGGATATTGTCAAAGGCTCACTAAAAAATAGGCACACCTTGACACCTAATTTGCAGCACACTGGCCATTTTGTGGAGCAATTGTCTTGCTTCCCCATCATTTGTGGCTTGGCCAAGGAGTGTAATTGTAGTTTATTCTACTGTTCATGGCCTGAGCTTGATTTAAGCTGTTACAATTTACACGTCTGGTCCATTTCTTTAAATCACTGATGACAAGGTTTGGTGATTGTAATTATCTTTTTGGCTTAACATTTTCCAGCAGTAATTTCAGAAAATTCAAAGGAGGTATAAACAAGTAAACATGACAACTATATGATTACAAATAAACATACTGTAAAAGACCCACTGTATGTTTTATGCCTTTAGTATTGATGTTCCTTCTCAGTGAGTGGTATTTTACTCCACAATGTTTACTATTTTTTTGAATATATAGTTATGCTGGTTTCAGCTAATACATATGTATTCATATATAGAAGCGAGACATTTATTAGTTAAAACCGCCAATACCTGGCCTGTTTCTGTTATGATTAAAACAAAATAAGGCTAAATGATGCATTGTTAATAGCAAATAAAAATTCTGATGTAATTGAAGAGACTAAGAAAATATTCAGAGGGACATTAATACTTTCAAGGGAAAAATAATACCTTAAACTTAAATCTCCCGAAGCTAGGACTTATTTTATATACAACCTATAAAATAGACCTATAAAACTACTTTTCAGGTGATAATACGGTTTTCAAGAATATAGGCGAATTATGGGCTGGATGCTTTGCAAACAATGGTAATTTTCAAATTTTTGTTAGGCAGCATTATAGTGACTTTTGATCAAAAATTAAATTTATTCTTTTAAGCCTTAGGAGCTCACCTCTGTGGTGTTTAAAATGACATTCATGCCTGTTCTGCTTCAAGAGTAGACCAATGCATAAAAAGCTGAACCAACTTGTTTACAGGGTGAGTAAATAACAGACAAAGGAATAGACCACATCATTCAGAGCCCCCAGCTCCAATGGCCAGATGTGGAGCTTCCCTGACCTGGGTGATCAAAGATGAGCATTGTTGAACTGTAAATATGCCAAGCTGTGCTCTCATTGCGGTACTCAGGACGTATGTCTTACCTTTATTGCATAAAGCTCTGAAAATGTCATAAATTGAGAAAGCAGATGTCGTCTTGCACCCAGCCAAACAAAGCTATCAGTCTGGGACCTGCAAACTTAGTTTTTGGTGTTTAGGTATCAAATTATAAAGGGATTGAAGGGATTTTCTGTTTAAAAATGCTTTGTGCAAAAATAAATTTCATAATATCTTATTAGCAAGAATGATTTTTCTTTAAATTTACATTAGAAATTCAGCAACCAACACACCCTCATCAGTATCCTATTTTCCTGCAAAGCTGTGCTGTATAGTGCTTTAAATTATCCCATGATAAACAATGGTGTACTATTTTATCAGTTGAAAAACCTTTACAAGCCTCGTAAGAGTCCTTGAAGCAGTTACCTTTGAACAATTACACCAGATTGTTATAAATTTTCCATATTGTTTTTATTGCCTCTCTGAAATGATCTGGGATTTTATATCACTACTTTTTCATAGGGCCTGGTTCTCCTGACAGATGCTTGCTTACATCTCCCAGGAACTCTAATGAGAGGCAGACGTGTGTCTGGTTTGGAGACTAGACCTCCTTATGCTCATATTGCATTTATTCTTTTTTCTTCTCAAACATTCTGTGAAGTTAAAGAGAACTGGGACGGCCTCATTCCATTCCTTGTTGTCCCTTCACTCCTTTTTTGTAATCTCATCTCCAGTGAATTGCAAATTAGTGAGCCTAATTTGTACTTAACATTTTAGCTCCAAAAGAGTATTTTTTAAGACTTCACAAATTTGAAATACTGATAATAAGCTGGTACTACGTTTAAGGGATTAGGTGTACGACTCATCTCCCCTAGCCAGGTGTGGAAGGCTACTGTTTTACAGGTTTCCATATACCTGCTACTTCCTTTGCCATTCTACTCCTGTCCAAGCATGAAGCAACCATCCAGGTAATGTAGTTGTATGAATAGTAAGAGGTGGTTCCTCCTGCCTTTTGACACACCCTAGATAAAGAGTTGGGCTGTGTGTGTAGATTTTGGATCATACATACACACCAGCATGTTGTGTCTGTACCAGACTTAGGCTGTATTTGCACAAGTAATTTGTGTACATCTGGCCAATCAAAGGCATTCTGGACTTCTTGGGGTTGGCAGGTAAGGACATAAGAAATAGGGGTTCTGTTTGCATTTCTCCTGCAGACTTGGGCAAATTAGACAATGTAGTTCATCTCTCTGGGCATGGTGCAGCACTTAGTGTCTTTTGGACTCGTCACCTTGATGAGAGGGTAGAAATTTCTCTTCCTGTGATTTTGTCCAGTGATTCAATTGTGACTGGTGTCTCTGATACAATACTGCAGAACAAAACACCTGCCTATGAGAGCTGGAAGAAATGCTGTGATGTAGCCAATGCATAGGAAAAGTCCAGCGGTTGTGCCGGCAGCCTGTGGTAGAGCTCCATTTGATATACAGGTCTCTTGAGACCTGGTTCTGTGGTTTAACCCTACCTTTATTTCTCTTCTAAGTGCTTCTGATATTATAGTAGTTGCAAGAAATCTAATTAACGAATGCTTGTATGCTGCGTTCAGATCCTTAGATAAAAGTCTGCCTCCATGCATGCACAAAATGCTAAGAAATAATTTATGAACTTCTGTGTAGCAGTATATCTAAAATTAACATGGTTTGTGCTGGTGGGGTGACTTCCAGTTTTCATTTTCATATGTTTGCTTATTAAAAGGACTAAACAGCTGCTAGTTAATGTGAGCTGTTAATTTTTCTCTCTTAAAAACTTTTGTTTATGTGATCTGGGTTGCTGAGACTGTCAGGAACTGCTTCTAAGTTAGACCTTCTAGAGGATAGTGTGCAGTAAGCTATGCAAGACTGGCTTTGAGTACCAAATCAAAACCAGTAAGCTTTAAAAATTCCTTATAATAATGAAAAGGTAAGAAAAAAATCATCACTTAGTTTTCACTTCTGTGCATCTGAGTTCAAGTCCTGTCTCAACACAAAAGCAAACAACATTTTGCTGCTCAACATTGGAGAGGTAATGCATCCTCTGTGCTTGCAACTGTCTGCTCCAAAAGCTTAACACGGCCCTGTTGACAAACCTGTATGTTTGGCTGTAATGCTCACTCCCATTAATGCAAAAATTCATTAAGAAACTGGATGGAAAATGCAAAGCTTCTGTGCTACTTAAATGTTCTAATCCTATTTTGAAGACTTAAGTGGTGAGTAGGCTTCAGGCTGGAGGTCTGTAAAGGAGTGAATTTCACTCTAGGTGAGTTAGTCTCATCAGAAACAAGGTTGGCTTATTCTAGTGCAATTTTGTACCAGTCATAATCTTATCCCATCCTGAAGTGGGGAGGGGAAATGATTGCACAATTTCTAAAGGTTTTTTGGAAATGGTGCATCTTCCAACTAGGTTCACAAAATATTTGACATTGACGGATAAAATTTGATTGCCGTCTTATAAAAGTTACCATGGCTGTCATGGAGGATTGACAGTTTCGTACGGTGAGTAACTTGGAGAATAAGGTGGAAAATTACTGTGTCAGTATCAGTTGAAAAAACAACAACAAGAAAACCCCAACCAAGTGATAAATATTCTGGACTGATAGAGCTATCAGAAAGCTCAGCTTTCACTATTTGTTTGTGTCTGGGATTGCACAATTGGTTTGGGAAATGCCTCTGACCTGGAATCCTTTATCTGTTTACATGGCTGTGAAGTATGATGAAGGAAAGCTTTAAGTTTAATCAATAGTATCTCACCCAGGCATTGCCTAGCTGAAGTGGAGTGGTCTTGCTTTAACTCTGTCATTTATTTGCTCCTTGACCTTTGCTTGGAGAGTCCACTAAACAGGAGATACTTCCTGCTGTAAACGGACAGACCCAACTCAAATATACAAAGGAGTCACTTGATAACTTTAGCTTTCATGGTGTACAAGGCAGCATGTGAAAGGAAACTGGGTGTTATGCATTCAGTTCCTTTATTCTCAATTTAGTCTGTGTGTGACCTTGGGTAAGTCATTCAACCTTTTGGAGCTGCCTGCCCTCTGCAAAACAGTGTTAGAATGGCTTGGATCAAAAATAAAAATGCTTTTCCTGCCTACGAGTGCTACACCTTTGATAATCATCTATAAATAATACTAATATGGACTGTATTTGAATTAGAACCTTAGAAATGAAAAGTCAGCATCAGCACCAAGGATCACCTGTACTCCAATTCCTCTCCTTTTTATTTATATGCATTGGATTTATCAAGCACCTTCAGGTAAGACAGAAATGCTGAAATGCAGAAATGACTTTTAATATACCTTCCAGCTCTCTACTTGCATTGCTGCTTCCCGCTGAATAGAAAAAATGAGGTGTCTGTGGACATTTTGTACCTGTTATATGTGCTTGATTTTTCCTTGTCCAATGCTATTTATAAAATCACAATGCATTTTGTTAGAATATGTCAATCTTACACCAGGATAATGGACATTCCATTACTTTCTCTCGGCAGACATTGTTGAAAACATGAAGTGTAAAATCAGATTCATTACCTGAATTCTTGGAAGGGAACAGGACATTAATCGCGATTTGGCTTGTTAAATTTTGTTGTTCATTGTCTCCTCCATTTAATTAATTATATTTCTGCTTCAGATTCAAAAGAACGGCACGTGTCCTTTCAGACACTGATATGTTCCCATGGAATCTGGAGTTCACGCAAAACAATTTTTGCTGCCAAAGCATTTATGGAATAGCACTTTTTATACTTTACAGTTCACAAGACATGTTTGCTGATGGTAACTATTCTCAAAAGGTACCCCATACACCACATACACATATGGTATAAACACATGCTCCTGATGCTTAGTAGTAGATGGGAATCATCAAATAGGTTCCATGATAGATATGTCTTGAGGAATCTGATACTAACAGTGAAAAGAAAGGGGGGGGGGAAATAATTTTTATATATTTCATTAGAAGCAGTGAAAAGAAAGCCCCCCCCCAAAAAAAAAAAAACCCACAAACCCTTTTCTGAATTTTGGTAGAACCAGGACTTTTGAAACCTTGAGGAGTGATAATTCCATTCCAGCTTTTTAATTAAGTTGTTCCCTTACAGGTTGTATACATCAGCACAGACAAGTATTCTTTCTTGGTGTTAGATAATACATGGGCTTTACTGGTGCTAGATGGGATTTTCTTAACTATCATAAATATGACAATGTAGAGCATCAGGTGTTTCTTCATGAAACTTTTTTTCTTCCCCCCTGAGGGCTGAACAGTTCCAAACCCTTGGCTTTTCCATTTACCTTGGAGCGGAGGATTTTTGCCACTCTAGCCCTTGCTGTCTCTGCACATTACATTTTTAAGCATGTTTTCAGACCATGAAAACTGAGCTCCTCTATCAATGCAACAGTGAACCTAGGAATAACTCGCTGTCGGAGTGGTAGGGCAAATCTGCACAGATATGCTGCCATTCTGACGTTACTGAGGCACTGCTGTAGCTCATAATACCATTTCTCTGAGTTGTTCTGTGGTATAGGTCTGTGCCTAGAGCTGCTGGCACAGCTTGGTTCTGAATTAGGAACATACCATGAGATGTGTGCCTCCGTTCAACACATGTGTAAGATGCTCTGGGCTGCTTCTGTAGTTTGTTATTCAGATTATGGTTCCCACCCCATCTTATTAAACCAAAACATGAACTGTTAGCTCATTGGCTTTGAAGAAAGAGCTCCACTTAAGTTTGTTTCACGCGATAACCATTTCCTAGTGAAAACTGAAGCTGGAAAGCTATCCTTTTTATTTATTTATTTATTTTCAGGGAAAATTATGGAGGGAGTATCTCTCGGGCCTGTGTATCACTGTGTGTAACTGGTGAACCAAAATAACAAACCCTCATGTGTACTGCAGTTCTAAGTGGTTATGTTGTATCAGACTGTTTGTTGAAAAACATTCCTGTTCTGTAGCATTTCAGAGACTCCCAGTTCTCTCTGTGTAGGTTTTCAATTAGCCCCTCTGCAAGTGTGAAAGACGAAACCAGAGAGCAATGTCCTTTGGAACTGTTAACAGAGGGAGCTTGCGATCAGAACAGACTCAATAAAAGTTAAATTGTTTGTTTAGGCATTTTTTTAACCAAGCAGACCCATTGCACTGCTGTTTTCAAGAGGGAAAGCCCTCTTGAATGTCACGACTTTCTCACTGGAATCACTTTTTTCAAGCTGTTCAGTTTTAGGCTTACTCGGTGCTGGGAAGACAACAGAAGAGCATAAATTTTTACCGAGCATAAGACAACTGTGTTGCTTGTCCAGGACCTTGCATCAAAGACATTCAAAAGTAAAGGTAATCTCAGTGCCTGAGGCTCTTTTCTAGTCCTTGTGCTTACAGTACATGTCGCTCCTCTGCCCTAAAGCTCTTTGCTAATACTGACTGAAAGGCTGCAACACAGCTCTGAGGTCACGTCGTGAAAATCTACCTAGCAGAATGTGGAGAAATTAAGGCAGAAAACTGCCTAAAGCAGAAGAGATACTGATAGCTCTGAATCTTTGAGTCTTAGAGCAAAGGTTCAGAGGCCAAGAAGGACTAGTGGAAAGCTTTAAATCAATACAAGCTCTCTAAGATGTGTGTGTGTCTAGGTTGGGGTCTGCTTGTCTGTCTGTGCAGTGATAATAGCAAAGAACCAGTCTGACATCCCTCGCTGTTATTTGCACCTGGAAACAAGCTCAGTTGAGTCTGTAGAATTGTAAGCCTGCACCCAACCGTGCTTTTCAACATCAGTGTTGCTAACTTTCACAATTTCCTAAGGAATGTCAGTCTCAGTGATTATTTTTACAGGAGCATCCCCTGCTCTGGTTGTGGGATGGCAGGAGGATTGCAACTGCCCATTATAAAATAAAGTTTTGAGCCCTTATATTTGCAGAGGAAACTCAGAGAAATTTCCTCAAGAATCTGACTTGAAAGACAGACCAAAAAATGGAGAACTGGAAGGAAATAAAAAGACCTCCACATCTCATGAGTTTACTCATCCCAGATCATTGTGTTTTGAACAGTTGAGATTACGATATTATGAAAAATGTCTCTGGTTTTTGGGTGCCTCTATTTTAGGCCACCCCTTGTGAATTGCTTTACAGGAACATGTGCGCTCATGCCATGATTTCAATTTTATTAGAAAAACAGCAATACCAGAAGAAAATCTCTTGCCCAAGGCATATTCCATATGTTACTTCTCAGTGCTTTATTTTTCAAGCCTGCAAGAGACAAATGCACTTATTCCATTAATAAAGCTTGTGACTTAAAGTGCAGTTCTACCCTGGAAAAAATAGAAATGTGAGGTTCTAAGTTCATTTTCCATCAATAGCTTCTATGTGAAATTTGTTCAGATTACAAATGAAAAGGTGGTGTTATTTTTCAGACTCTGTGCCCGTAGGCCTCAGCCTTGTCTGTGAAAGCAGCCTTTTCAGTCTCATATGGAAATCACAATAAAGAAGGCACAGATCAGCTCACGTGCTTTGTTCCCCCTCTGCAAGGTGACTTCAGGTTTTCCCAAGGTTCACATTATTTACCACTGCTACGAAGCCTCACTTAACATGTATGTGGAGGGCAAATCCTACTAATCAAAATATACTACACATATTCGGCTAAGAGAATAAAAATACTATTTCCCTTATTCGACTGTAAAAATTTCTACAAATTTTAATACAAATTTAGAAATGCCACTATTTTGTTCTTTTAAACCCCTCTCCCACGCAGTAATGATTTCATAACCTCCCAGTTCTCAACTCTCTGCCTTGTCACTAAAAAGTAAATCTCCCCACTACCATTCACATGATGGATTTATTGCCTTTGTGAACCTTGCATTACCCTTGGTATTACTGCAGCTCAGCTCACAGTCCTTGTTTTTACCAGAAGCTTTAGACAAATGTCATTAGGCAATCGAGGATCCAGCATGCACTGGGCAAGATGCATTCATCCTGGGGCCTTAGGCTTTGTGAATAGCAGAGGTATAAATAAAAAATAAAAAAATAGGTCATTGGTCTTCCAAATGCCACCCTTGCAAACAGAGGCTGGGAAATTCCAGCTAGAAGGGCTGTACAAAAAGGCAAACCTAAGGACTGAAGAGTTTTTGAGGGCCAGTGTGGAAAGTCCTTATTTTGCAGGGGTAAGAGGGAGTAGAAGCAGGTGGCAGGGGTGGTGTTTGCTTTCTGGATCACTTGCAGCAAAATATTTTTTTAAGTCACCAACATAATAGGATTAGAAGGGCAAAGGTTCTTAAAAATTAGTAAAATTGGATTGAGAGAGCAGGTTGGTAGTGAAAGACTAAATTAGATGACAACTAAAAGCTTACTTCAGTAGCTTCATTTCAGCTGGCTGTTGAAGAAGCCAGTCCTGTGGTTCACCCCAGTATCTCAGGTATATCTACTTAGTGCTAGGGAGGGTGTCCTAAATTTACATACCCACTTAGTACTTCAGTACTTAATCCAACATGAATTTTGAGAGATTTTTTTTTTCAGATAATTTCCACTACTAGTTTTCAGTAAGAATAATCAAACATTTTAGATGGTCTGTCTCATCTTCTTTACTATTCTTTATATGCTGAAAGGATTGCCTTAAAGTATCATCAGAAGGTGGAAAATGGCCTCCCAGCCTATGACATAAAGTGAAGTCACAAATGATCTCGTAGACTGGCACCGTCCTGTGAATAGTTGACTATTACAACATAGCAATATCGATTTATTACAAGACTGGCACACTTTCTGCATATTAACTTCATGGCAGCTTTGCTCCTTGTAATGCAACTCTACTGTTAATATTTATTCGGCATAGTGATTCTCTGTGCCGAAAATCAGCACCCACTTGCCCTGCCAATGCCAGAAACAACAGGTCTGTGGGACTGTGATAAATTTTCATCTCCATGTGCAAATGGGTGATAGCCAGACCTTAAGTAATTACATCCAAGCAAAATTAGAGTTGTTCTAGCAATCTGAGGTCTGAATTTTTCCCTTTGACAAACCCTGTGGAGTGTAAACTCTCTAATATGCATTAGTATGACAGCACAGCAAAGTTTCTAGCTTTTCTCCTTTATTCCTGCTAATAATAATAATGATATGGTCCAATCTCCAGTTCCATTTGGGTTGCCTTGCCAGCTCTGTGTTTACTGGAAGTATGTTCATGCTGACATGGTTGTATTTACATTAAGCTCAGCACTGTGAGCATTAAAGCAGAGCATATAGTGGGTACAGATGAGCTGGATTCAGTGTAGAAGTATTATAATTGCATTTATGTGATGTTTTCTGACAGGGTAGACATCACCAAGAGCTGGTAAGCACCCCTAGCTGCTAGCTCACAGGGACACACAGGCTGGAGCAGGGAAGTAGAAGACCTAGTGATAGATGGAGAGGAGATACTCCCATTTTAAGTAATCTTAGGTAATAAAGGCTTCACCTAATTATCATCCACAACAAGGCAGAATCAGAACTGGTCCTGAGTTATGTCTGCATGAAACTTCTGTCACTGTGGGAAGACTTAGTACCTGATGACCAGTCTTATCCCCTTTAAAGTCAGTAACACGAGCCATGTCAGGCCTAAAGGACAGGAGATAGAGAACATCGGTGTCTTGCTTAACTGAAATATGTGTGAAATTTTGTAGAAAGATCTGTGAGACTTAGTAATTTGTCTCTCCCCTGGGATACTCCAAATGTGAAAGTGTCTGCTGCTCACAGAAAAATAAATGTATAATTGCATGATCGGCTGATGAAATCAAAGTGAAATTGCTGGCAGCCTTCTTCCTGCCCTCCTTATGTTTTTCTAGCATTAACATTCTAGCTTTGTCACCTCTGATCAGGGAAGATAAATCCTTCCTTTTATAAGGAGCAGAAACACTTTCCCTCAGTACATAGAATAATGGCCTCTTCTGTATATTATTCATATTCCTCTTTGTACTTGTCATTTCTCTATATCCTTGGTTGTTGTATACCCCATAACTCTCAGTGGTTTTTTTCTAAGGCCTTCCAAGTAAGGAGGTGGATGACTTAGGAGATGGTTGAGGTTTGCTAAGGCATTAAACAGACGGGCGTATGTAACGTGCATGTCCAGTAACACCACCCTCTGGCTGCTGAGCAACCTCATCAGCTTTCTGGTCGATAGGGGCCAGTGCTAAAACATCCCTCACAATGACAGGCTGGTTGTTACTATAACAAAAGAAGGCCTATAGACCAAGGGGTTTTTTCATGTATTTCTAGGTGCGCTCTGCAGAATAGCATAGAAAAGGAGCGGAGGATCACTGTCAGCCCACACTGCTCTTCTTTGGTCTTTGGCCCAAAAAAGAATGTGCAGCAACTTTGACAGTCCTGAACATCTGAAAGTTATGAATCAGGTGCCCCCAAATTAAAGGAAGCAAGAGGAGGATGTATAATAATATATATTAGTGCTCTTTTTGAACCATTATAAGGTATTCAGGATATTTCCAACTTTGTTTCTGCAGCCTAAGACTCTTGTCTGTAGAGATGGCTTTAAACAGAAATTGCACAGAAGCTTGGAGAACTTAAGAGGGTACGATGGAGGTTCTGTAGCAGCCCTTAGGTCTGATTGCAGGATGTGCTCTGTGTGTGTGTGTTCACCTATCCAGGCATGCACTTGTTCACCCGACGTTTTATTCTGAGTGTTATTAGTCGGATACAGTCGGTGTTCGGAGTAGCTGCTTCAGCATTTTCAGAAAGCATATCTTTTGTTCCTGCTGAAGCCTGTGCAACCCTAAATCAGGTGCTTGTGTTGTGCCCTGTCATATGGTATTTAGCTCTGGAGCATTTCTGCTGCATCAAGCTGAAACGAAATGATTTTCATCCCTGCAGTTAGTAGCTGGCTGCAGTTGGATGAATTGAAATGACTTTTGGGGAGAGTCATCAAGGAGAGGAAAAAAAAGACTCCCCAGGACATCATAAAGACAACATGACTTACACTGATTTGTAATCCTCATAAAGAGAAGGAATAAACACAGTCAGAGTTACAAATGTATTGATCTGTTTTATCTTGTGGGTGTTTTTTTTCTTATTTTAAGTATGTCATGACCTTAATATCTGCCTCCAGGAACAAACTGTTGCCCCTGGCTTTCACTGACAGCTGGTTTTCTTTTGATACATCCCAGAACCTTCCTGCTGATTCCTGCAATATGTCAAAGGAGCTCAGCAGTTTGTTAACCTCTCAAGCTTCACTCTGTTCACTGTAGCCTCAAGAGTCCACAGTTGTCCTCAGCCTCAAAAACAACCCAACCAACCAATACCAAACCAACCCCCCCCCCAAAAAAAAAAAGAAAAAAACCAACCCAAAAAAACCCCAACACAACAAACCCAGGTCCTTAGAAGATCCTGTTGAAATAGCTGATGATAGCCGAAGAGAACAGTTGCCCTTGAGCATGTCCAACAATGGTTGTTGAGACAGTATTGATGACCTTCATGGGCCTGGCCAATTAAAGGTATAAAACCTGGTCCTGTAACTGTACAGCAATAAACAGAAGACTTGGGGTTATGAATGCACAGACATCTGCCTGCTCACTCCTATGGCAACTCCCATCTCCATGCAAGACCTTCTCAGCCTCTTGAAAAGGGCAAATGGTGCCTTGTTTAAAAAAGTGTCAAGTCATACTTCCATTCTGATTGCAGTTCTTATTCGCTTGCTTTGTTGCTGGTGAGTTTCTACAGGAAAAGCCCTTTCTTTGATAGGCTGTAATTAGTATAAAGATGGCTTCGACAGCCCTCTGTGGGCAGAGTCAGCTGAGATGCTCTGCAGCAGTAATTGCTGTTACAATTAGATACTTCAGCCTGGAGTAAGAGCAACCCAACTCAAAGGGAAAGCAACTGCCAAGTGAATTGCTGCCCCAGCTCTTGCACCTGGTGTGACAGTCCATAGAGCTGGACAGGCTCGTTTCTCTTATAGGTGAGATTTATTCCTGGTTTTCTGTAACAAGCATTGGACACCACTTAACCTACTGTGGAAAGACTTGAAGGGACTCCCTTTGTTCTGAGACAAGTCAGCTTTCTGAGAGTGTATCCCAAAGCCAGAAACAGGCTGTCCTGAAGAGGAACTGGTAACTAATTAGGAGGGCCAGCAAGCATCAGCATGAGGTGGAAACAGCTTCTCTACTAAGGAATTGTGTTGAGTTGAGAGAAATTGTTCATTTAACTTAGCAAATGTGTTTGAACACAAAAACGTCCCAGTCTGAAGAGGACTTCTCATTGTCTGTGTTTTTATCATGTGGCAGCCTCAGTGTGTTGGCCATGAGTCCATGCTTGTTGAAAACAACTGTATAATTTTTTTTAGCATTATGTTACAAAACAAAATAAAAGAAATGCCTTTGCTCTATGACACAAGTGCAAACTGAGGTCAGAGGAGTAAAAAGGTGAAGATAAAGGACTGGATCCAGGGTGGCCTTTCAATGCAGCTAAAGGACAGCAGGGGTGGGTGAGTTAACTGTAACTCAGTGGTGACTTGATGGTTTAGTCAAATTTTTGAATGAAAGAGGAAGGTGGAAATAAATGTGAGAAAGTGAAAAGGGAGCATTACAGAAAGAGATGCAAAGGTATACAAAGCCAAGAGAAAGCAAATGTGGAGGGACAGACATGGAAAAGACACAGGGATGGGAAACAAGAAAACCATATATGAAATACTGTGTGTGTGTATATCCGTGGACAGGTGTATACATGCACATACAAGGCAAAATCCACCAGGTTTTGAAGTGTTTCTGAATGATTAGAACATTGTCTGTCTTTCTACTCAGTTAATTCTAGAAAAAAAGAGAAATATTTCTTTAAATTAGAAAAGCTGCAAGAGGGTAAGAGTAGTTTTCTGCATTACTTGAACACCCTGAGCCACATCCCATCCGTAATTTATTAGCATTGCTTTCTTGCTTCTGAGCCACATGAGCATCCATCATGTACCCAGCCTTCTGACAGTGCCCACTGGCTCTGGCAGGGTGGGTGGTGACCCTATAGAAACCCATGTGTGCTTCATGCATCTGATCCAAGGACCTTGAGGTCAGCAGGAGTATTTTTGCTGACTTACTGAAGTCTCAGGGGCTTCAGATCTGTACCTAAATACACAAACTACCAGCAAGTGCCTCAGGCCACAAGGATTTGTGCTACTGCTGGATAAACTTAAAGCATGAAAGAACCCAATTTGGAGGCTGTAGTACAGATCACTGCCAGCATTTACTAGATTAAGACTCAATTCAAACATAAAAGCCAGCAGTTCTGTCTGTGCATCCCCCTAGACCATCTTTCTAGCACTTCTGTCACACTCTTGCATGCAGATTAAAACACAAGGTATGCTTGTGCTGAAACAAAATCAAGAGTAGCAGCAGTGTTAATGTGCCTTAAAGTGACTATATACAAGTGCGAGGATTATGATGAGCAAAGTGAGAACTATTACCAAATATTGGAGACATGGTAGGAGGGATATAAAGGAAACATGTTGCCGTAATTCTTGGTTTATTCTACAGTTACCTTTCTTAGCAGTCTTTCCGCTTTGTTGATCGCAGTTTTGGCACTGGGCTATGCCAGAGGGTTGCCCCTGGTTGGTGCTGCTCGGTACTTCAAAGGGAGAGGCAGCAGGACTAAACGGATGGAAGCACATGTTATTATAGCACCCGCAGAGTCAGCAAACTCCCTGCTGTCTGGAGGGGGTTCTCTCCAGGGCAATGGGAAAATGCTCCATCCTTGAGTCAACTTAAATTAGACTAATTAGAGTACAAGAGAGACAGCGCTGAATCGTGGGGATGAACCACCTGATAATCAGCCTTTTCTTTCATCGCTTGTACAAGCACCTAGAATTGCACAGAACATTTGAAACAATTACTTGACCGAATGGCTCCTCTCTTTCTTGATCTTTTAAGGACACTTGCCCTTTCCACTTTCTAGCCGTTGATCTCAGCAATATTATATTTCTCCAAGGGAGAAGGAAACACAGCCTTGTAGCTGCATGACTGATGGCAAAATTGTATTTATAACAGCTGCTGAAGGGGGAGTATGGATGGGATTAAAAACACAAAGGGACTGCATGGGAAGATTACTTCAGGAAGTCACTTGGGGTCTCTGTAATAATCCTAATAACCACTGCAAACGGTAAATATTTTCCTCAGCACCGTTATTGCTCTGCCAGCTGGGGGAATGTCGCAAATATGCAGCTTAGAGATTTTTTTTTTTTTTGGTAATAATAGAAACTGCGTGTAGTAGGGAATATAATCTCAAAGCATTTACTTATCTACAAAGTATCTCTGTTCGTATAAAATAGATCTGTGGAGGCGATGAGCTTGTATTTAGCATATGCAGCTGAATCTCTACTCTGGATTCACCCTGGTAGGTTGTTTGTTTGCTCAACACCCATCTCTGTCTCTCTCTTCTGTCTCTTTCTGCAAGCATGTGTTGGTGAGAGACAGATGCTTATACCAACTCACTTTTCAGCAGACAGCAAAACAGACAGCATGGTGTCCAATATTTCCTTATGCAAGGAATTTATAAATGAGTGTTCACTCAGATACTGCTCCCGTAGCAAAGATTTTTCAGGGACTTTACCTAGATATGACTGTTCATCAGCTTCTTTCAGTTCCTTGCAGAGTCCATGAGATGGATCTTTGACTCGTACCCATGGGTTATGTTGAGTTTCAAATTATGAAAGATCCTTTCTACTCATTCACTCCTTAAGGAAATGGAAAGGGTGAATAAGTCATAAGAAATCTGCAAACTCTGTTTCCTAGTCAGTTAAGGTCAAGCATCTAAAATGCTTAGTATGAGGAGTAAGTACAGCAGTTCTGAAGCACTGCTGCAAACAACTCTTGGCCACTGCAAGACTTTGGTCTTCTCAGTAAGAGCTTTCCTTGCATTTCTTGTGAACCCAGACTTTTTGCTGATTCCATGAGTAACAGGCAAAGGACAACGAAAGGGGGTTAAGAGAGAAGTCTTGTCCCCTCTAGTTTTGTGCTGATTAATATTTCTGTAAACTCTGATAAGGAGATCTTTCTGTGCCGTCCTTGGACAGTGCTTATCCCAAGGGGATTTCCATACTTCCTAATTGGAAGGGATTTTTGTATTTTGGGATGCCAATCTCAAGTGTTGCAAAAATATGAAGGATTACAAAAAGAACAAATAGGGAGTTCTTGTTTTGTAAAGACTTATTTTTCTGCTTTCAGGTTTCCCTCTTCTCCATTTCTTAATAGCTGTGAGGATTCCTTCCAAATGACTCTGGGAGCTGAAGCTTAAAAAAAATAAATACCTAAACCCTGCGATACTTCATGAAAAAATGTGCACGTTAACTACATCTGCTGTGTCCAAAGAAATTCTTGAAGCTGTAGGTTGGGGAGTTAAAAGGAAGGTGTATGCTAGAGTTGTTTGATGCATAATTTTGCTTTCTTCTACCATGGACCATCTTGTCTCCGATCTTGTTACTGCTCTGATAATTTGAGCCTCGGTGACAGTGTTTTTGCCACCTAAGTGGACACATAAATGCAATTACCCCAGGCAGAGGGCAGGTAGAGCTTCTGGTAGCCAGTGCAACAGCTCTCTTATGTTTTGAGCTCCTGTGAGCCTGTTTCAGGTTTAAGTGGATTTGAGAAGCCCTCAGTAGTACCTGGGTTGAAACATGATTGTTTGAAAGCAGGATGAGCTGGAGTTAAATGCAGTAGCAGCTCCATGACAGCTTCTGTGAACGTCAAGAGTTTACAGTGTTTATCTTTGCTGCAGGCAGAATGTTAACAGGTTGTAAATTCAGATTGGGTTTCCTCTCAGCTTGGAAGACGAATCCAGATTGTATTGTGTAGTTCCCTTCTGCTTTTATTTATATATATATAATTTGGTTTTACTATTATTTTTTTTCCCTCCTGCATTTTCTGTAATCCCTTAACCTAGTTCTATGAACATTCTGTGCTGGAGAAAGCAGTTTTGCTGTGAGAGATATTATGAGGTTAAATGACTGTCTTTGTGGCCTAAGTAGTGGTATCCAAACTTCAGAGAAAGCATCTCTTCTTCCTTCTCTTTTAAAATAAATAATAGGATACCAGACACCTCAAAAGGACTGGTAATGCTAACAAAGAGTTAACCACAGCTATCACCCCAAACCAAAGAACTCTGTGACCGGAACATCCCAGAGCACATTGGATTTCTTTTTTGGTGGAAAAAAAAATAAATACAGCTGACAGCATCCACCTCGTGCCTTGCAGCTGAGCTCTTCAAAGCTTCCTAAGGGATCTGAAGCACCTATTGCCATTGAAATAAGGCAGCTGATTTTTCCTAGTGTCTCAGGGAATTTTAGTTATGTAAGAAACACTCCAAAAGAGCAGCCCCTGAGCAATTTTGAATCCCAGGATTTCTCACTGGCAATGGAAGAAATTTATGTAATGGACAGTGAAGTCACCAAAATATGCAGTTTTGGGGAAGCTGAATTAGTCCAATTCAGCTGACAGAGGAGGTTTCAGAAATAACATCTGTCTCAGCTGCTCACAGAATTACACCTATATTCAACAAGCATAAGTGTTCTGGTTTGGAGATTCTTAAGGATTTGATTACTGCATTTTCAAAGGAAAATATTTCCATTCTTTTTGCTTTGACATGGCATTTTTTTCAAAGTTGTTTCAAATAGACCAGGCATTCTAAGAAGTGAAAGGAAAAGGGGAAGGAGTGAAGAGCAAGGACTAAATACTTAGGGTTAGCTGCTTTGACAGTTTAAATAGTGTTTACCCTTTTTTACTAAAGCTGTTTCCAGAAGTCCTCTTCTGGATACTTCATGAGAAAGAAAATGCCTGAAGGAGAAAGAATGCTCTGAGAAGTAAGATCTTCACTTTTACTAATAATTAGCCTATGTTATAAATCTAGTAAGCAAAGAAAATAAATTCTTACATGGATGGCCCTTCAGAATAGCTTTCTTAACAGGAACCAGATCTGAAATACTTCCCTTATCAGTAATTTATTACCTAATGTATTAGTACCTAAATTGCCTTTTTTTCTTTTTGCTGTTTACCTGTGCATGTGGCTTGAACATGAAAACCTCCATAGCAAAGAGGTGACCGTGTGAAGTACAGGTGGAAAGCTCCTTGCTAGGGTAGGGTGCAGGCATAGCTCCTGTGGCTTGTGTGGAGTCATGCAGGAAGCCCAGAGTTGGTAACTGATCCCCCTTATCCCCTAAGCAGAGCTGTAGCCACTTGATCACAGTCTGCCCGTGTATTTTGCAGAGTAAAGGAGCATATTTGAAAGGTCGACATGCCTAACCAGGTCATATTCTTCTGTTCTGCTTTTGACTTCTCAACTAAGGCCAGCAATGAGGCTTTTAATGAATATTTTCTTACCAGGCAGATGTCTGCCCTGTTCACTCAGAGCTGCAGTGGGATCTAGCAACTCATTTCACATAGAAAGATGAAAGGAAAAAGATTTACTTAATAAAACAAATCTTGCTTAATTGCTGTGGTTAGACTCCTGCCTGGGTTTTATGGGTTCCTGCAGCTGGCTTTAATCTCCTGATTTACTCGAGGAACAAAGAAGGAAAGGAGTGAACTTAAATCATGGCAGGAAGAAGTTGAACATTTTTTGGCAGAATTTGGGAAGGTTAGAGACTTACTGGAAAGTGAAGCCCAGAAACAGGCCACCGGGGTTTTGGGAGATACAGTAAAATAAATTCTTACACTGTGACCTTTACAGTCAGTAATGTCAAGGGCTTCTACAAATCTGGGCAACTAAGGGAGGATTAGCAAAGAGTTGCAAGAAACATTGAGGCTCCAGAGAAGATTGACCAAAAGGGGTCAGTATTTGTTAAGATGAAGCTTCAATTTGACAAATATAAACAGACGAGGCTTTACCCGTGGAAATGCAGGGGATTTAGCATGAACATCCTCTTCCTTGCCCAGCATGGTGAGGTACAACATGCCCATGCTCGGCTCATGTGACTGAGGGCCTACTTTATAGATGAGCCAATCCCCCCTGGTTAGACTGAACCTGCATCTGTCTCTAATATTTACATTTGAAATAATTCCTAAAAAGTCTTCTGGCACAGTAGTTTGGACAACAGATGTGAGCTGAAGAGACTGACTGTACAAAGCACTGGTCACTGATGTAAAACCAGACTGCTCCCAGATCGAAGTACAGCATGCCGAGGATAGCGTGGCATTTATGAGGAGCACAGAAGATGCAGAGCTGAGTCTGACCGTCTGAAAACAGACTAAGAGGAACCAGAAGGTTTAGTTTCTGGAAAACTATTCCAGATATTAAGAAGCCCACCAATTATAGGAATTTAGTATTGATTTAGGTTTTTATTCTTTAGTGCAGCCCTGTCTATCCAGGCTGCTGTGTAAACTTTCTGTTAAGGTGCAGTTTGAAGGTACTGCTAACCCCATGTAAGAGGTACCTGAGGGTGTTGCCCTGCTCTCCCCTTCACCCCTTGCTTCCTGCCTCTGCACTTCTTGGCACTGACAGTGCTGTTTATCTGATCGTGCAGTGAGCCATCCAGATACCTAAATCACCCCCGGATTAGCGCTGTCAGTTTAGCTTGCCAGGAAGTAAGCTGGGTGCTAGTGCCAGCCTAAAGGGAGTTAGGGAGCTCTAGAGCCAAAGGCTCCTGATTAGCTTCATGTGATGTTAGCCTACCTGTAACTTCAGATTCTCCTTTTGCTGATAGATTACTTATGTGTATCACAGCATACCCAGGCAATGCATCTCCACTTGGATCTGTGGTTTGAGGATCAATTTCTCTGCAATAAGAGAGGCGATGGTCTCTAGGATTAGCATATGTCAGCAAAATCATGCAGCATGTGAAGAACACTGTGGAGTGCTCAGCAGTCCACCCTCTCTATAGTGCTGCTGCAGGTGGCAGAAACCTTTCATAGCAGTTGTGTGAGATTAAAATTTAAATAGGAAACTATAATATGAGCTCCTGAAATTGTAAGTCACATCTTCAGTTCTGGCTGTTGCTGATTCAATCACCTTTCAGTTACCGTGTTTATCAGCTAAATAGTATTATGTCTAAATACTATTGAGATTTCCTGTAATTTGAGGACAGTCAAATGAAACAGCTAGATTTTCATCTGTAGTTGATCGGAACGTATTAATTAGAAACATCATTTCTAAGTTTGACGTATTGGGAAGATAAGATGCTAAATGGAAATCTTTGTGTACAACTAAAAGCTTCCATTTATAAATTATCTGTTTGCTTGGAAATTGCATATTGACACAAATGTGTTTGCTGTGAAATTGTCTAAGTAAATATTTTTACTTGATCTTCACAAAAATTGTCATGATTTCTAGGTAAGCTGCTGGAGCTTTTTTTATCCTGTCTTTGAGATGCTGCTTTTTCTGCTTGGCAACAAAGTGTTGCAATTCTCCATTTGAGAGATTTAAAGAGAGACGGTTATTTTGAGACAAAGCTGAGGGAGAGATTTCTTGTGCTGTGAATTAATAACCTTAGAAGTTTAAGCAAGAAAGTCTTTTACTGTTCTGGCTACCACATGTTCATAAAGCTTCAAAACCCCATTCAGATGGAGTCCTCAATCCATTGTGGGATTGTAGCTGACCTTTGGTATTCTATGCCATTCTTAATGATGGTCTTCTTTCATCTTCCCATTGCAAGGTCTGCTTTTATTAAAGAATAAAATTCTGTGCTTAACTTTCAGCACATAGACAATCAAACTCAAATAAATGACCTGCTGCCCATAGGTTTTGTGCATATGTAGGTGACTTGCTTAACAGGGTCTGTGTTTAGATCCAGAAAAAGGAAAGGGTGATTTTTGTTACTGGGCGACAGACTTTGGGCCTTGACTTGGTTACTGCTACCATGGAGAGCATATAACCAGAGACAGAGGCAATTTAGTGACACCCACAGAAAATACAGTAATTGTTTAGAATAATGGTGGAGAAGAAGGTTTTTTGCCTCCACTTTGAGTGAAAGTCCAAGCTGACAAGTTGTGGCTGGTGGGTACTTTGTAGAGCTGTGTGGAAAAGCCTCTTTGTGAGGACAACCATCTACTGGTAAATAAGCAGACATGGAAAGGGGGAGAATTTTCCAGTTGGAGTGGGGAACCATGCCCTAAGGAAACCAGGAGTACTTCAGCTGTTTGTCATCTCCATTTATTGTCACTGTACCTGCCTCTCTTAAGTAAACATGGTAAATGTGTATATATTGTATAGATTAGGTGGGTAAATAGAGCAGACTGTCTAGCAGTTTGGCCTCCAAGTCGTCAGTCTCAGGGTTTATTGAGGTTTTATAACTTAGAAATTTTTATGTACAAAGTTAGCAATATTGATTTAAAAAATTAATATTTAATCACAAACATACAACAAGGTCAATGAATCTTTGGTAAGGAATCAAATAGACTTTTCCTTGCTAGCACTTAAATGCTAAGTAAATAAAAATTTAAGTGAAAACATCTGTAGCATATGCATGTAGGCTGCATTTAAAAATGTATGGGGCTCAGTTCTGATTCATCCATTGACCTTGTTATATAAAACTCTCTGTCCTTTTTAGAGGGAGAGTTGCAAATTGTGTTTCTGCATATTTATTTAGGAAGGTCAATCTTCTGGGTGTTCATACCCTAATTCCAGTGCTAAGTGCAATCACAACATTGATTTTTCTAACTAAACATAACCTACTTTACCCTGGGATGGAATTTTTTTATTTAATGGGCTTTATATAATGGCATGTGTGAAAACTACTCAACTTAATGCCCCATACTGTAGTTAATTAACAAAATGGCATTGTGGCCATGGTCTTTCATCCTCTGGCAGTGTATTGCACCACTAACCTTGGCCATACAAAATGTCCATCCTAATTAACAGGAGCCCAGGTATTGACTATGTCAAGCTGCATGGGGGAAAGAGCAATTTGCAGCTGCTGACAAAGCTGTAATTCTGTTGAAAATCCAAATATGAGAGACCTCATTTTGACTGACATTATGCCAGTTCAGAGCCCACCTCAATGAACAGCTGAACAAAGTATATAAATGATCAGTTTTTACTTTTCTCTAGTCATTAAATAACAGTATCCTGAAATACATCCAAACATCTCCTAAAATATAGACTACCAAAACCTTACTGATGGATCTATACAGATTTCAAGATTGATGGTAGTGTTTTCTTATTAATGAAACGTTTGTTTATTTTTCATTTATTTGAACTGTAATATGCTAGAAAACTTAATGGGACTTAGAGCTTTAATGGACCTTCACTAATGGATATGATTCTTCCTTTCCTTTTTCTGTTTTCATTTCTGAATAATTCAACTGAAGGCTTTAGAGAGGCATCAGATTTGTACTAGTTTTACTAGAGCAAGAGAGCAATTCATGAAGCTCTGTGGTGTTCCATGTTACAAATGTGAGAATTAAGTACTTGTGCTTTTATAGTGAGAAAAAAAATGTTTTCTTTTCCAATGTCTTTCAATTAATTGTTTTGTCTCGCTGTTGAAAAAGTGCAGCACGAAGTCAAGTGCACATTCAGTCATTCATGACTATGTTTTTAAACTGGGTTACTGTCAAAAAGACCAGTTTTTACAAGGAACTTAGGTGCTGATTCCTCATAAATGCAAAGAAGATATCAACATCTTTTTAGATGATGACTTTTGCTCAATAATTAGCATTTTGTTGCATAAGTATTTTAGAAAAATATGATTTTTCACCATGCTTTGGCTTCTTTGCTATGGCAGAGCCAGTTCTGGCTGAGTAGAGGCCATGATGACTGTACTCTGAGGGTGTGAAGTTAAACAATCCTTTGCCGCCTTCACCCAATGATGAGGCCAAGCTACTCACAGAGCCATGTACTTCTAACTGGCATCTTGCTTCCCACAAACTCTTTGGCCTGTGAGAGTTTGGTGGGCTGGTGGAATTTTGTCCCTCAGTGTCTTTTGAAGAGAAAGTCTGTATAATGTCTCTATTTCTCATTCCTGCTGCTTTGTAGTAGAACTGAACATCAGCTGTTAAATGTTCTGCACCCAGATAGCATCTTTGCTGGGAGTTCTTTATACAAATGCTCCCTAATTAAGCAGGTGCTCTTTAATTAACCCTCCATACAGTTATAGCTCATGTTATTAGCATCACTAGATAAATACAGTTAACTTTTCCACAGGAGATAACAACAGTGGCAGAAATCTTCATCCTATAAGAACATCTGTGAGTTACAAAGTCCTGTCTTAATGAACAGCTGTATTCTCCCCAGACATGAGATTTCAAGCAGAAACTTCCTTAGGAATCTGTCTCAAAGAGGGAATTGTTAGGTAGAAGAACAACAACCTGTCCACTGATACCTAGAAAAATATCATATCGAATAAAAATTGGTTATTTAAAAAAACTCCAGTAAAATATTCCTCAGTGCGACGATGAAGCAAAAGTTTGTCTTGATGCCTTCCTGAGTCTTCTGTGTTGGCACAGATTTCTCTTCAGGTAAAATTATTGCTGGAATAGAGAAAAGAACCTTGAGTGCATGTTTTCCTCTGGGTTCAGTCTTAATCATAACTCCAGCCTCCTGTTAGCAGAACACATAAAGGTGCGTAGTTAGGCAGTTCTATCCAAAAAGTGACGTGTTGCCTTAGATCTGCAATCATGATGCCACTGTCTGTCTTACTGATGATTTAGAAACGCACCTAATACTTAACTTCAAGCTGATATATCGAGATTTCCATGCCTGAGCTATATTCAGAAGGTCACAGTCCTGAATGACTCTCTTGTCAACTTTTTACAATTGTTGTTTCCAACAGGGCAAAGGTGAAGAAAGGTGTAAATATTCTCAGTGCAAAGACAAGTGACCCTCGGCAGTGGGACGTGAAACAAGAAGTGGGGAATGGTGGAAAGCATTCGACCACAACAGTTATTTGTCAGAGGATAGCACCAAGTTCAAGGAACAGGTAAGAAACCTCATATTCTCGGCACATTAAACTCATTTATATCCATGATACCATTCATTGGTTGAAAGACTTAGGGCTCCTATTACCACTACTCACAGCTATTAAACCTGTAGCCTGGAAATCTGGAGACACTTAAGTTAACTATGGTACCATCTGTTGATCTATAACAGGGCATCTCGGTTTCCAGGTAATAAAATTCATCAGTTTAAATTAAAAAATTAATAGAATAGGCCTAAGTTGTGGGGGGGTAAGGGGGTGTCATTTTGGCATGAATATGAATATTCTTCATTTTAAAGGTTTTTACTGAACATATTTTTTTGGCTTGATAGTTTTGACCTTGTTTCTCTGAACATATCACAGCCTCTGTGGTTGGTTCATCAAGCAAGCAATAAATTCTCCCACTGTGAACCACTTGTAACTTTCAAGCACTGGTACAGGATAATTCAAACCTTTCAGTAATCAGTGTCTTGTATGTAATACAGAAAAATCCCCTTTTGCAAACAGTTACTTCTTCCTGAACTGGAGGTTCCTTGGCTAAGCCAAATGCTGGCAACTATCAGAGGCAAAGCAGTGCGCTCCAGGGAGCACTGGTATGAACTGGCCTGCCACCGTCTGCTTTCCTGTTTAATATGTTTTTACTGAGACTTGGTTGAGTTGTTCCACAGCCATAAAAGCAGTGCTTTTGTAGTAAGTATTATTGTCTTCCACAGCACACAGTAAAGTCATATATTGTTGATTTCAGTGGAAATTATTTTGCTCTTGCTACATATGTTCATAATGAATTCTCACCCCACTGCTGTATGTTAGTCCAGGCAGAGCATTTTCACTGGACAGATCCAAGCAATGCTTCCCTAGCTCTGCACTTATTATTAGCCTCAAACCTGGGCTTATTGAAGGGTATCATAAAATCTTGCGTGGACGCTGGGTTGGTTATTGCTTTCCCATGTAGTTGGTTTGTACTATCTTCAGGCACAGAAAACCTGAGCAGATTTTAACATTTGTGTTCTAAGCCCAGTGAGAGTGCCTGGGAAATATTAGACTTCTGTAAAGCACAGAAGTTTGTCTTGTCACAAGTAGCTCACTGATTCAATGCATTTATACCTGATATCATTGCAGCTAGTGAGATTTGCAGTGGAGAGTTTGGGTGAGGGTGAAGTAAAGGAAAAATACATCATTTGAGCCTGCCAGAAGTACAAAACAAACTGAAAGGGAGGATGTGACTTTAGAACGGCCTATAACTCTGAGTGTATTTGCAACTGTGGATGTATAATAGACAGGTTATCAAACCCCAAATTAAATCTTCTCAAACCAATTTGCATAAAGTCTAATTAACCCATAAAAATATTTTTAGCACTAATTATGCAAATAAGAATCAAATGTTTTAAATAATGCCTCTTTCATTTGTGTATGTAAATAGCTGTCTTCTGAAAGCATGATGAACCTAGGTCTGAATGAAATATCTATGTACAAGGAAGACCTGGCTCGGGAAACCTGAGGATGCGTGTCCTGAGATCCCAGTGGGAAAGCACACGATGTAGTGGGCATTACAGTTACTGAATTTCTAAGAGTCTTTTGGAGCCCTCTGCACAGAGCACAAATATTCTATTAAGCTAATTTACTTTGGTTGTGAATTGCAAGTCCCTAATGGGATCTTTTGGAGCTGCTACCAGCTTTTTCAGGCTACTTTCGCAGTGCAGTTCATGTGGGTGATGTGCAGTTCTGTAGCAAGGTCAGCATAGATGTGAGGTACCATTCTGGAGTTCCAGCATCAACACAGGCTAATCTCTTGCTGCAAACTCAGCCAACTCATAAATATGTTGGTAAATATAAGCAGAGAGGTGTTTTCCCCTGTCTTTGCAAAAGAGCTTCTGAAAAGTAAGTAAATGAAAGTTTGTAGTTCTTTAATGTTTTAGGAACATTCATACAGCTTGTCAAGAAGATGATATTATTTTTCTTTACATGGCCAACTATTTCTAGCACCGCTCAGAGAAACAGCAGAATGAAAGGTCTTCTACAGTTGTGCCTTTTTCCTCTGTTGCAACCAATGGGACTAATTCGGCTCTCCCCTTGTACTGTGACATGTCCCCAGTTAGTTGTGAAGTAAGTCAGAATATTACTTAAATTCATAATAGATTCTCAGTGCATTGGAATGCTGCCTTCTACACAAACTGTTTTGTGGGAGCCAGATCAAACTCCATCCAAGATTCATTCTGGTCGTGGGGAGAGTGATGTGTTGAGCACATGAATGGGAAAATCTGGCCTTTCTTTATATGCTCCCATTTACTGGAGAATCTTCCTGATGCATGGAGAACTGTTGTATTATTTCCCCTTCATATCCCTGGAAACAAATGCCCATACTCAAGAACACTACGCATTTTTGTTGCCATGTTGCTTTTCCTTTCCTGCATATTTCTATTATTGTTAGTGTATGGATATAATTACATTGTAAGCACTTTGAAACAAGCAGGTCATCGTACCTGAGTGCAAGACCACTTAGTAGCTAATATACCTTTCACATTATATAAATAATGAAAAGGGACATATTTTAGATTCATCATGTCAATAATTGTTTACCATTTCATTTTAAGAATTAAAGTGGGTCATGCTTTTCTGCTTTTTTAAGCAATACTTGTTCTGTTTGAATTTGTGTTGCTAGAGCCAAGAGCCATAGCTTCTTAACTTAGATTTATTCATAAGGACTTTACCACTATAGCAAGTAACTGAAAACAGCTTGAAATCAGCAATGTTTGTGTGCCTTATAATGCAATTTGTGCCGAGATTCAAGTAGCTATTGATGAGGATAACAACAGTGTTGATTAGTGAAAACAAGTCTTAGACTACTGCTTGGTGTTTTCCCTTGTCATTTCTCATTTCTGGAGGAAAACTGGTAGGTTTGAAATATGTCCTCAGGGTAGATGGAGATGTATTTTTGGTTACTATTATAACCATTTACATATCTTAGTATTGCCTCTGTTTGGTTCCAGCCTAAGGCTTGTGTGGTTGATTTATGATGTACCACATCTACCCTGAGAACAGCTTCAGTGAAAGGGCTTGTATTTGTCATGTAGTTCATTCTGGATTGCCACCACAGGGTATAAGAGCTGTTCCAAGACAGAGCAAGGGTTATTTTTAACCTAAGCAATTTTCATTGTCCTTTTTTTTTTTTTTTCTTAATAGCATACCTCCAGCAGCTGGTAAGCTGTCAGCTGGGGGGATAAGAAAGACGGATTAAGGGTAGGAGCAGGGAGGGTTGGGGGAATTTCTTAAGCTGTATTCTCTGCCAAAGCCAGAGCATCCTATAACTCTCAAGAACTAAGCAGCAGCGACTGGGGCTTCCTTCAAACCCAAAAATGGACTGCAACAAGCTTTCTGCAGTCTGTTCTTGGGCTGACGTTTCTGCCTGTGGATGGTGTATTTTGTTTGTGGAGGAATAGAGTCACCCAGTGCTTTTGATTTCTGTCAGCCGGGTGGAGAAACCGAGTGTGGGAGAAGGAAGAGACATTTAGAAAAACTGACATAATGGAAAACTGCTGTGATGTAGCACTTTATCCTCTTGGCCTTGAACCTTTTGAGAGGCCTGTGGGCTTACAGCTCTCCAGCCATCTGTCTGATAAAGAGGCAGACTTGGGAAGAGTGCTTCCAGATGTTCTGTTTATGTTTCAGACTGTGTCGCAATCACTTATTCCCCCTCACCACATGTGCACACATTTTATTTTATTTCTTTAACACTGTCTGGGTATCATTGTATTCATGTGGAAACAGCTAACGATGTTACCGGCTTGTGTTTCCTATCATTGGGGCATGGAGGAAAGCAACAAAGCCGTTATAATTCTGTGCTTCTCTGTCTGGCAGCACCATATGCTGCCAAGGGATGTCAGTGAAGTGAATTCTCTTGTGATTAAAAAATAAAAGCAGAGAGTATATGTACAACATGCTTCAAACTTGAAAAACTGTAAGGCATGTGGTGTGTATGTCTGGTTGCCTGAAGGGAGTCAGTCTGTGCCCAATATATGGAAACAGAGAAGAGTATTCACACATTACAAGCAGAGGGTGGATGTTATTAATTCTTTTAGAATCTGGGTCATCTTCCCCTGGCACAGTTTTGGGTCACTGTAGTTTGCAGAGCTCAGCAAAGTGGCAGTGGTGACTGCTGACCTCAAAACCTTGCAGTCTGAGCAGAGGACGCAGTTTTCACAAGGGCACAGAGGTTTGGTGCTCATAGGTCAGGATCTTTTTGTTACAGTTGTTTATCCTTCAGACTGATAGTTGAGGTGGGATCGGAGCTGAGATGGCAGATGCCATTGCTGCAGCAGTGGATGTTGGGGAAGTTGTATACATCTTCAAGAGGTCACGTCGGTGTCTGCAGAAAATGGGTTGTACAAACTGCAGATACTTTGGGAGGAAGGCATCAGCAGTGGATTTCTTTTACCATTAAACCCCAAAACAGAAACAATTTCCATCAGTTTATGAGAAATTCACATATGAACGAGCATTATGGCCCCCTGAGTGTTTTGTTTTAAGCATCATGCATATTTTGGTGTAAATTAGATGCAGTCTTTTAGGCTGCTGGCAAATTTCCAGAGTAACCCTTGGAGCTTCCAAGGTGAGTCATTCTTGTCATGTGCATCTGTTTGCTTAAAATGACACATGGGAACATATGCGTGTAGCTGTCAATAATAGTATCAGGGATAATACAGCTAAGCCTTTACCTTCTGCTTTAAAGATCCCTTCCCTTCACCCTTTCTCATCTGATTTCCCAAATAATTTATCTCTGCCTGCTCTCTTTGCATTTTAAGATTTCTCTTTATGTTAGGATGCCTGCTTCAGGTCAAATTAGGGCACAGATGTCTCCAGCGTACAGCGTAGGTGCCAGAGACACGCTGGACATCTGCACATATGGTGGAGGATCAGCCAGCTGAGCCTTGTAACAAAATCTTTTCTAGGGCACAGAGGACTAGGGTTAGAAGGTTGCTTCCCAAAGGAGCCTTTCATATGGCTCCTCTTTTGCTGCTTTGAATGGGAGGAGTGTTTATCAAAGGCCCGAGCTGGGGAGGGAGGGAGGAAGGATGAAGAATGTCTCTGGTGTCTCTTTCAGGAGTAGGCTGCCTGCAGGAAGGAGGCGGATGCTCCGTTGCTGTTGCCTCGCTCATTCTGTCTGCTGCAATGTCCAAGCAAGCATCTGCACAAACTGTCTTGAGAGGGAATATTTGTTTCTTGCACCTTACTGTCTTGCTGGATACCTGTGGGAGTAGAGCAACTTGTTGAGCCTTATGAATCCTGAGTGGTTTCAACTTAATGGGCAGCCCTCACTGGCATTAAGGAAAAGTGAATTCCCCAGGAGCCTTCAGAGACAAGGACTCTCACTGAGCCTGAAGAGCTCTTTCTTTTCAATACTTTCAGTAATGCAAGTTCAGAAGGATCAAATCTGAGAGAACTATAGCAATTGTCATGGCAACAACATATGCCTCTCTAGTTTTCATCTATGACCTAGCACTGCGAGACCCTGATCCATAACTAGAGTGTTTGCCCTACCATAATTCAAATAAATAACAACACTGTTATCAGTCAGTTTTTTCAATAGAAATTTGTGTTTAACTTGTCATCAGCATAAATACCTGCTTTCTAACAGATAAAGGCTGAAACAGAAAAGCAACAGGCTCTGCACAAGCGCTGTAGAAGTTACTATATGGAAAGTATTTTCTTTCTTATCAGGTGTGTCACAATATGTTCTCTTCTGTTTGAAATTCAAAGCAAGATATTATAATCTAAGAGGAAGTTTTTGAAAACCTGTTGTTAGGCACTACTGAAATGAATTTTCACATTGCATTTCAACAAGAACCAGTGTTAGACTCAGTCCTGACCATTCAAAAAGTACTACTTTAATCTTTATAGATAAGTTTTCATAGTTTTAGCCAAGGAATAAGGCATTCCCATGAGTTTTCTCTCTCAAAAATAAATAAATAAATAAATAGATATGAGACTACAAAAAGTATGAAATGAGATCTATCCATGATCTCTACAGAAATTCCAGACCAGTTCCAATAAATTATTTTTTTGTATCCTTTTTTTTTGTCTACTTTGGAGTTCCTGTATCTGTTGGGAAGCAGAAGGGCTGAAGCACCACAAAAAAAAAAGGTCATTCTTCACATATTTCTTGCCCAAATGAAAGCATCAAATTTGTTTGTGTAGCAAATCTGTATAGTTTGGAAAAGCTTTTTCCATGCTTATCTAATCCAAACTCTGGAGGCTTAGCCAATGTGTGCAATAACCCAGCCTGGCTGAGAAAGCTGCCGTCAGTGCCTTCCCTGCTTTCCAGTCAGCTTGGATATATCGTTTAATTTTGTTCTTATGTAACTAGAGCCAAGCCCCACACATATTAAATAGAATAGGGTGTGCAATCATGGCCTAATGGGACAACAGCTTTCTATCTGTTCCAGATTGATAGACGGGTTCAATAATAACTGTAATTCCTTATGTCCAGGGTGAAAATATTTTTTGTTGTCTGACAAAGTAATAATTTCTCAGAGAGTGACTGGAAAACGTTACAGTCTACTTCAGCCTTTTACTTATTTCTGAGCACATGTTTTGCCCAGCTCATGGAATATGCAGTAGGAAAGGCTGGATGTCCCACTTGCATCTTCCACTAAAGGCTGCCGTGTTCTTGGCCTTGCACACAGCAATCCCTATTGCTTCCCACTTTTATAAGCTGCAGTTCCTAGCAAGGTAACCCATGAAAATCTCCTTCTGATGCAGCACTTTCACAGGCTGACACTTCTGTTAAATTTTTCTCTTTGCACTTTAAATCATGAGATCTAATTTGGGGTGAGGTCAGCTTTTATTCATCTGTGACCATCGGTATGTTTTGGATGTATTAGCAGCTATTGTAATGTAGCCTTCGTTCTGATTTGGAGGCAGTGGAAGATAAGAGACAAAAGATCCAGAATTGGGGGCAGGAATTTGTTCATGTGTCTTTTTTCTCACACTGTCTTTGAAGCAGAAACATCTGCTGAAAGCCATAAACAGCTGAGTTCAGCAATACCACATCATGCTGCCAAGCAACTCTGCTTTCCTCTGTAACTTTCACAGCAGAGGAAATAAATCAGTCACGCAATAAAGAATGAAGAAAATTTAGGAAAAAGTGCCCAAAGCCAAACTTTCTAGAATAAAGTGAATAAGATCTTTGTTAGTATTCGGAGCAAACTGAAATACGTTTCTTAGAACTGTAAGCCCTCTGCACTGTTCCTGCTTGAGGAATTTCATAATAACAAAATTATTCTGAACTCAAGATGCTTAAAACTGGTCAGGAAAGACCTCTGGAAAATAGGCTACGATCTCATAAGAAAGAACTAGTTGATTTTAAACATTTTTCTAATCTCATGCCTATGTCAGATCAGTAGCAGCTAACCAACTGACAGTGGTAAAGTATCACCGTTTGTCTGAGACCTTTACATTTCCTTAGACAAAGCACAATATAGTAAACAGGTGAACCATTTGTTTCTGCACTGGCTTACTGAGATTTACTTTTCCAAAGTTTCCTTAGTTTGATGTGCTACTGCCTATTTAAGTACAGAGAAAAATCTCTTATTTATTTCTATCATTATATAATAATGGTGATTGCTTTGTGAAACAGGTGGGGAATTGTTATATAGGTACTAAGTCTTTGTTGTAAGTCTTACAAGTTAAGCAAGAAAACCAGCAGATTATGGTGACTGCTGCACTGGAGGATTTTACAGCATGTTGCTGGTACTGTGGGCTCCCACTCCCCATTTGTAGCAGAGCTGTCCCTCCAGCCACCACTCCTGGCTGTCACTTTGGCTCAGATCATTAAGTTCTATTCCCAGTTGACCCATGTATGTAATTAGGTGATGTTACTTCTATACCTGCAGCGAGGGGTGATTAAACGCTACTGCTGCTGCCTTCTTCAATCAGAGACCACATCATCTGCCTGATACTGTTCTATCTCCCACCATGCTCCAATAATAGGAAGAGAGAACTCGGATGGTTTTTACACCCTGTATTTTCTTTCTCGCTTTTTAAAATTCAAAAGGAGTTTAAATGCATTTCATTAGCCTCTGCCATTACATCCATCACATATCCTCCAGTAGGAGATACTTGTAATAAAAAAATAATTTTATAAGCACATTAAAATTATCACTTAAAATCACTTATATGATTGATACAGGCTTTATAGAGGAAGTTGAGTCTTACTAAACACTTGGCAGACCTAACTGTTGTCTCATTAGCACCAGCTTTATATTGGTTTAGCTCTACTTAGTTGAATGAAATTAATCTACTGATTCTCAATTTTGTAATTTAAAGCAGGATGAAGCCTTACATGATCATAAGATGTTTGTTTAAACTCATTTGTAGTATCCAATTCTGTAATGCCAAATCAGCATGACGTCCTGAACTCAAAACAGTTTGAAGACCTGATCTGTCAGGTGGTGTTAGTGCATCAGTCCAAGTGTGTTTGCTTCTTTGAGACACTGACATGTCAGACTTAGAAAGCCTTGCTCTTTTTATGTTATCTTCTTAGAAATATGTTTGAATATTTCTAAGAAATATGCTGCATAACAGCAACTGGGCTGCTAACAAATACAGCTCTCGTCCTACAACTCTAGTATTTTTTTCAATATTTCAATGCCCTCTTCTCTCTCTCCATCCATCTGCTGTCTGTCTCTCTTCTGCAGTACCAGCAGGCTTGCTGAAGCAGGCAGCACGTTCATTATTTGTACACTTTACAGCAGGGTCCTTGCCTATGACAAGGCTCCTGCTCTTAATAATGCTAAATAATCACCTCCCTTATTCTGTGTCTTTGCCTGAATATAGTTGAATAAATTCATTTCGTGATGTGAAGCAGTTTGAATCTTCGCAGGCTGATATGGGGATAATACTAATTTGTTGCATGACTACTGCTAGGCCACATTACCAGTCCTGGAGACTGAGGCAGTGTCATTATTGTTCTGCAAACACTTTACAGTGCATGAGCACTGTTAGCAAACACAGTTGTTTATGTACATGAAGCTGGACATAACACAACTCAGCAAACCCAAGGACTTCTCACGTCCTGTTGTAATGGATTCCATTCAGTTCCCCCTCCACATTTTGCATAGTCGGTAGAGATAGTATGTGCTTTTTTACAGCCTTAGGAAGTAAAAATCTTTGCCTGTTACAGACAAAACAACTCCTGTAGTATAAAAAATGAGCTTGCATTAGAGATCATTGCAGTTCTCCACACATAACTGACTTACACAAGAAAGAATATGTTACTCTATTGACATCTATGAGTTATCATTTCCAAGTTATAATTTATCTACAATTCAGGCTGCAGGGAGTCCTCTGGTATTTCTTGTATTTCAAGGAAGATCTTGTTTTATTTCACTATCACTTCATGGTGAGTATCAGCAAATACTGACATTTTAAAAGGCAACCTTTTTTTTTTTTCAGAGCTGTGCAGCCACAGTCCCTTAAGTGTAAATCAGTGTAGAATTTATTTTTCTATGTCAAGGGCTTGTACAAATCACCTGGTTTGAGTTGAGTCTTGTTACATAAACTGGTGGGTCAGAGGGGACATGGGAAGTGTTTGGAGGATCCTGTGTATTTCCTGGCAATTGAACAAGGTAGAGGTGGGCTGCTCTTTTGAAAGGTAGTAGATAGCTGTGAGTTCTAAACAAACCATGGCTATGGTCCATCAAACCCCAGCTAAATAAGATCTGTGGGGTTCTGTTTCTGAATTTCACTCCAAGTTTAGACTCAATTTTTACTCTTCTCTCTGACTTACAGCTCAGAAAACCAGATAATCTCTTTCCTGTTCAAGGCTGTGAAGAACAGCTTACATGCTCCCTTTCCATGTGTATACCTGCATACGTGATGGTAATTATTACAAAAGGAGTTTTAAGTAGCACTCCATTGATTTCTAGTTTCCATGCTGGAAATTAATGGACTGAGCATGCACTCTTTGTAATCACACCAGTAGAAATTCAATAATGACTCTGCCGGAGTACTTGAGTGACCTCAGCCTCTGAATTCATTCCTATTTCAACTATTTTTAATGAGACTGGCATATTGAGCAATGCCATCGGAGGGCTTGAAAGCAAGGTGCCCTGTCAACCAAAGCGTTACAGATAGACCAACAAACAGGAATTTTGATGTTTATATCTGTTCTCTTGCACAACCTAGTTTATCTCTTCTGTGTGGCAGTGTTCACTGGAATGTACTAAGCAAAAGATATTTCTGTTGTATATGATCTGCATGAAATAGTCCATTATAATCTGCTGGGTTTCAAGCAGATCAGAGATCAGCAAGTACCTCTGACAATCCCAAAAGGAATATCATCTCTCCGGTTAGTTTAGCAATTGTTCAGCTAGGTTTAGAAGTTCTAATTGTGTTGGATTATCATTTCCTATGGTGTTTTTGTCATCTCTGAAAAAGTGCTATAGGATGATAAGGCTCTCCACTTGGAGATGCTATTTGTCAATTTGTATCTTGAGAAATATTCAGAAATTTAATAAGACTAACTGGGAAGGAGTATTTAAAACCAGATCTTGCTCATTACTGTGTATCTGTGACTATCCATGTGTGTAGTTCCAGTTTGGTTGTACCTGCTGTGATTGCCTCACAACAAGCTAGTAAACTCCTATGCATTACAGATGAACACTATTTAAATGCATAGCAAATACAAGCTATTCCCAGCACTATTTCTTACTTAGAAAAGTTAACCTGCAAATGTCATAGTAAGTGTAAGGGAGCTGATCACTAAGAATTGGCTAGAAACAGCCTTTGCTAATACTGCTCCCAGAACCATCCAAGAAGCAGATTGTTGCCATGTTCTGGTAATCAAAGCTGTGTTAATTATTTTGACAGGCAGCCTCTCCTGCTCTCTTCAGTTGTTCAGTATTCCTGGAGGTGATAGAATAGCTGAGGTGAGATGAAACGCATAATCATTGAACGTCATATAATTGCCATATCCTTCCGTGATGCAAATCAGCAGTTGTCGTGGCTCACTGTGGATCACATAAATTCACCATGTGGGTTTATTAAAAAATAAATTAATAGATCTTAGAAGGTACTCGGAGACACAGAACAGAGGTCCATTTAGAGCATAACCCAGGACATTGGAGGGCAGTGTTTTTTATAGACCCTGCTGACTATGCTGTACATAAATAGGCTCTTTGTAAATATTTGAAAATTGGGAATGCTTCACCATTATCTGTTCCCAGAGGAATACTGGGTTTGCTTTGAGTGTTACACCTCAACAACTGGTTTTGAAAAGATGGGTCTATAACTGGCAATAGAACTTAGGCTTTTTTGATAGGAGTTAATACCTAATTATCAGGACAGAGAAATAACCATGTTTTGAATTTAGAGCTCTGTTCAGCATTCAGTGAAGTTTGGAGAACACTGTCCTTTAGCTTAGAGTCCAGCTTTCGATGAACAACTTTCAAACAGCTTGTACATCCTAAATACATTTAAGAATACAACTATTTAATATGCTCACCACTGAGCACAAGTTAATTGATGCCTACAGCATTTCAGCAACTCTCAGTTGTTTTCTTCAGGTTTTCCCACCCAAGTTCTTCTATAGCACTCTTTTTAGACCTGCTCAACATTCAGGCTCCAATATCCCTCTTTCTTCTGTTTTCTTTTTTTAAGAACCTTTACCATTCATCATATTTTGGTTTTACCCTTGTTACTAACTAAAGGTTTGGGATGAAATTTATTACTGATTCCTGGTATAATGACAACATCTACTGAAGGATCTGCTTTATGTCTTCCAGTCTGGATTTGGGCCTTAGTGTCTCTGTGTCCTGCTAGATAACCTGGCAGAAATTTCTCTAGTCTGTCTTTCATGGGGGTTTTCTGTGTAGTGATATCCCCTTACCCAGCCACTGGGGAGATCTGCATTAACTGTTGAGCTCTTTCGCATCATTAATTAAGTCTTAGCTGGGAATTATGGATCCTGGAAGGGGGAAGAGTTTGTGGTGGTTTCACCTCGTGTGGATAATATTGCACATAGCTTTCATATTAGGAGCTTTAGCATTTGTGTGTGTGAATATATATATTTATTTGTATTTGCAAGGCTTATAATGTCAACTTGTCATCATGCCAGTAATCTGTTTGTTCCTTTGCCAAGTTCTCAAGTAATTTCCTAGGTTGCTAGAAAAGATATTCCTCTTTCTACAGTTCTGCAAATTTAGCTGTGGGTTGAGGGAAAAGCAGGCATCCAATTCTACCCTCAGTGTGCACCAAGCAGCCACTGGCAGCAGCTCCCATGGGGAGATCAATACCCAGCTGTGGGAATCCAGTGCTTTATTCCTTTCTTCTTGAGATCATCTGAACCCACATGATTGCCCTTCGAAGAAAGCACATAGAGCTCTTGCCAGGATCTCATGACCAAGATGAGATAACTGGCTGGAGCACATCACAGGTACCTTCTGGCCTCTGGCCTGGCTCATTCCCCATAAAACCTGGATGCAGAGGAAGGAAATATTTTCGCTTGGGTAACACACTCTGACCCAAGTGGAGCAGGGATGCAGCATGGACATGCACAGACATGAGCAAGAGAGTGCTTCCAGGCCCTGCAGTTTGGATGAGACTGACACATAGGAGAGACAGATGCTTTAACTACCAAAGTGCAGTAAATCATGTATATTCATCAGTATTTATTATAGTTTCTGTGGTTCCAGTTTTGACTTCCCCATGCACCTTAGCCAGAGAGAAGACTTAGTTTTAGTGACACTCTCTCAAGGTAAAAAAAATAGCCTATTTGGAGTAAGTTGAGTGAAGTATTTGTCAGGCTCTGTTATAGCTGCTGCTGCATTCTGTAAAAATATTCACATATATGCAAGCATGAGCTCATTTTGCCAGGAAGCAAGAGCATTAATCCTGCTTTCTTTGAAGCCATGTCTTTGTGGACTGTCGTGGGTGATTTAATTGTTCAGATTACTTAGATTGTTGGAGACTTCATCCCTTTGTAACGTTAATAACCGCTGAGTAGCTGAGCCCTGCATGAGAAATTTTCTTATATTTAAGAATATTTTTTCTTCTTCCATTTTTTCTTATATTTTCTTCTATTTCTCAATGATTAATTTCTTGTATTATTTTAATCTATATTTAATATTATTTTCTTCCTAATAAATCATCTCATGGGGGATTTGGTTTCTAAAGAGTTAATTGGTGTGTGCTATTTTACAGGAGCCAGTTGGATCAGATAATATGCTGTTTCCTGAGTAATGTCAAAGAGTGCACAGAAAGATCTTTTGTTCCAGTGAAGATGTTAAAGAGGGTTTGAGGATTCCTGATTCTTTGATTCCTTACTCCTGATTGTGATGATTCTTTGATGCAATTCTTACACCAAAGTTTTACAGTATGTACCCTACAAGATTTAGAAATGCTGCTATTTAATCATCTATACATATAATTGGTCACTAATTGTTGAGATCTAATAATCTCTTTAGTGTGCTTATTAGAACTATTCTGGATATCCCCGAAGATAGATTTGGGAAAGTGTTTAAACCCTTTAGTTATATAGTTGCTGGCAGTTTTTCATCTTAATCAGGGAAGGAGATGGGATTTTCCTAGGCACTGAATTGCTGAGGTTCTTGCCCCTAAAGTTCAGGAGCTGTCAGTTACTGGCAGTAGTCACCAATTTGTCTCTATAAGACCTAGGCCTGATTTGTGCTTCCTTAGGGGACACCTCCCCCCTCCCAACAAAATAACTCCCTCATTTCACATGTACAAGGTAGAATTGTTCTCCTTGTAGACAGACACCTTTTTGTTTCTACCCTCTCGTTGGGTAAGTGCTGTCTGTTTTCTTATCGGAGTCAGCCAAAATTCTCATGCGTGGAAACACCTGGATGAGAGGGGATGAGCATGAATGATTGTGAGAGATCAAGGATAAGGAACAGACAGCTCTGAAACACTCCTGGAGCTTACAGGAAACTTGCTTGCAGCCTGCCCGTGTTCCTTGCTTCTCACCGTGCGAAACATGCGCTAAACACTGTGCCGAGCACAGAGCTTTCGTCTTCATATCCCAAGGCGTTTGCACAGTTCAGAGCCGAAGTGCTCTACAGATTAGCACTGAACTGTGCACTAAGTCACCAGACCCCTGTGTACCTCATCTTAGCAGGGAGGATTTGAAGCAAAAAAAGAATCACAGGGGCTAATTAACTGGGTCACCAAGTGGTCAGGCTCCGCAGGACTGAAGGGAGGAGAACGGCTCTGTAACTGTGAGTAGGAGAGAAGCAAAGCAGTGCTTGTCCAGATCACATCTCTCCTGGGCCTGTAAAAGTTTTCCGTCTCTAATTAGAAAGAAGTGTAGATTATGTGAGCATTTCAACTTCTCTCTACCATGTCTCTGTATTACTCTTTCTTTCTCAAATCTTAATGCTTCTGCCTACAATAGCCAAAACCTCTCCGTTACTGTCACACTCTGCATAGCTTAATGACAATAATCCTTTGTAGGGAACTCAGTTTAAGTCAATGGAAGAGACTATTAGATCCAGGAATGATATGCCAAAAGGCCTTCTCTCTTTATTAATTAAATGTAATTTAAATTTTAAAAGAAGGTATTGAAATTACTACTCTTGGAAGGGAAACCAAAAATGTAATGGTTGTTCCTTTTAGGGAAGTCACATTTCTCCTTGGGGCTAATACCATAAGGTTCTTTGTTCTGAAAACAGCATAGTGCTAAGTAAAGAACAGAGATTAAAGTTATTAGAGAGTTATTA